>JAYMTA010006587.1:0-10268 GCA_036897625.1 Pelargonium cotyledonis
GCTTACATTTCGTAGTCCTTGAGGTTCGACAACTCGGAGCACCTTGTGCTCACTTTATTACTTCGGCATTATTTTGGTGTACTTGCCAAACACGTGCCAGTGACCGAAACACAAAGTTCTTTCATGCTACAGCCACGTGGAAAAGAAACAAAAACTTTATAAGGGGACTTTTCAATGATGATGGTAGCTGGATTTTAGATCGACCTTCTCTTAACTCTCTTTTCACAAATCACTTCTCCTCCATCCTTAACTCCCATTCTTCCTGTCCTAACTTGCAGCACTCCCAAGTTCAAGAACAGCCTACCATCTGTTCTTTAGTATCTAAAACTCTCTCTGTATCTCAAAAATCGTATCTTGATTCTCCTTTCACTACCAAAGAAGTCAAAAAGCTGTCTTTGATTTAAATGTCGATAAAGCTCCTGGTTCGAATGGCATTCCTGCTAGATTTTATCATTGTTGGTGGCAAATAGTTGGAAAGGACACCACTGAAGCTGTTCTTTCATTCTTACACTCTGGTAAACTTCTCAAACAAATTAACCAAACTACTCTAGTGTTTATTCCTAAGAAAGACAATCCTTCATTAGTCGCCGACTTCCGTCCAATCAGTCTCTGCAATGTCTTGTACAAGATAGCGGCAAAAACAATTGATAATAGGCTCTATACAGTTCTACCTTCCCTTATTTCCTCTTCTCAAAATGCTTTCATTCCTGGTCGGCGAATTCATGATAGCATTATCCTTGCTAATAAAGCAGTGGAATCTATAACCAAACTAAAGAAAGGGAAAACATTCAAAGAAGGTTTAAAACTTGATATAAGTAAGGTTTATAATAGAGTTAACTGGTCATTCCTTTTTCAAATGATGGAAGCTCAAAGGTTCTCTCAAAAATGGATATCTCTCATTCATCAATGTATTTCCACAGTCTCATTTAAAACATTGGTCAACGGGTTCCTGGGATCCTCCTTTTCTTCATCATGTGGTCTTCGTCAAGGAGATCCTCTTTCTCCTTATCTTTTTCTGCTTTGTGCTGAAGGTCTATTGTGTATTCTGGATAACGCTATCTATAGGAAGGAGCTTAAAGGAATCCAAATCAGACGTGGATGCAAACGCATCTCACACCTTCTCTTCGTAGATGATATATTCCTATTTGCATACCTTTCTCTTCAATCGGTTGCCAAAATCAAAGAGATCTTAAATTCCTACTCTATAGCTTCAGGCCAGTCTATTAATCTTCAAAAATTCGAATGGCTGATCAGTCCAAATACCCCACATCGTATCGTTCGTATCTTTAAAGGAATTCTGTCAGTCAAGGTAGTACCTAATTTAGGTAAATACCTGGGCTTTCCTGAATTTTGTAACCATCCTAAGAATTCTATTCTTCCATACCTCAAAGATCGTATACAGTCACATCTATCATCATGGAAACTCAACCTCCTTACACAAGCGGGGAAAATGGTTCTTATTCAATCAGTCCTTTCTGCCATTCCTTCCTACTTTATATCCATATATCTTCTCCCTCAGAAATTTGTCACATGGTACAATTCCTTCTTCGCTAATTTATGGTGGTCGAACAATCAACAATCTAAAGGTATTCATTGAAAATCCCAACTCATTATTCAAAAACCAAAATCTGAAGGTGGTCTAGGACTAAGAAATCTCAAAGCTTTTAACATTGCTATGCTAGTTGGTACTTTCTGGCGCATTGCAAAAAATCAAAACTCTCTGGTTCATGAGCTTCTATCCAGAACATATTGTAGAGGACTTTCTATTTGGGATGAATCCTCCAAATCTAATAAATCAGTTATTTGGGCTAGCTTATGTAGAGGGAAAGACTTCCTTAAGCCGAATATCCAAAGGCAAGTAGGAAATGGCTCTCTCATTCGTATTTTTAAAGATAATTGGATCAATCCTATGCCTTCTCCTCCAGCTAATTCTCAAGTTTCTTTGGAAAATAAAGTAGCTCAACTCATTTACCACTCTAGTCGTGAGTGGAGGAGGGATCAAATCAGTTCTATTATAGGACAATCATTTGTTCCTGAGGTGGAAAAGATCAAGTTATCTAAAATTGTTGCTCCTTCTGATCGAGTCATCTGGTCAAAATCTAAAAATGGGGTTTATGTGGTAAAGAAAGGGTATTATGAACTTCTTCAACAATCTGTCCCAACTGAAATTAAGGACAAACTGCACTACAAATGGAATAAATTGTGCGGTCTAAAAATCCCAGAGAAAGTCAAGCTTTTTATTTGGAAATGTTTATGGAAAGCTATTCCAGTAGCTGAACATCTCTTCATCAAAAAACTTCTTCCTTCTCCAATATGTCAAAGATGTGGAAATCATAATGAGTTCTTGGAGCACTGCCTCTATCTATGCTCGGATAGTCAACGAGTTTGGTTTGCATCATCCTTAACCATAAGGTCTTCTGAATGGAATAACTTTCATAAATGGTGGGAATGTTGTCTCAAGCTGTTGAATGAAAAAGCTACTTATGATCAGGGTATTCGTGTTATCTGTCTTCTTTGGTGTATCAGGAAACGCAGATGTGAAGCTATATTTCAAAAGTCATTTCCTTCTCCAATTTTCACAGATAGGATTAGTCAGGGTCTATGTTCTTCTTGGATTTCCAACAAATATTGGAAAACTCGGATAGCACAACAATCTGACCAATCAACTTCCTTAGATCAATATCCATCTTCTCCTCCTAGTTACTCTCCCATCATCGTTGAATGTGATGGCAGTTATAAAGAAAACAAAGGAGGTGGAGGATGGCACATGTCTAAAAACAATATCACATTGGCTCGGTTTTCTTTCAACATAGAATGCATATCATCATTAGAAGCTGAATCTGCTGCTCTTAAATCTACCTTGTTATTTTGCATACATCACAAGTTAAAATATCCTATATTTCTAACGGACTGTCAACATCTCCACAGGTGGATTAGAACAAATGAAGGGATGGACATCAACTGCTGCTACATAGTCCAGGATGTTAGTTTTTTGCTTTCTAGCTTTTTTGATATAGAGGCTTTGCGGTTGGTGCAAAGGCCGTTGATTGTTAATGCGGATAAACTTGCATCTTTTGGAAGGGCTGGCATTTCAAAACTATGGATCAGCCCTAAATTTTGTAGCTATATGTCTGAATGAATGCATAACCGCTAATTTTGTCAAAAAAAAATACTAAATTAAGTTTTATTTTATTTTATTCGTTTTATCAAAGCAAAAAAGTAAAAACAAGATGAATTTGAATTTGAATTTGCCAAACTTGTCCACCAAAATCTACAAACATGTTTCCCTGAACGACATCATGGATCATAATAGAGGCAATTTTATTCCAAAATAAAACAAAATATTAAGTCACATCAAGATAGACAGATTTTTTCAAAATCATATGAGAAATATATGACAAATGGCACACGTACTCGCGTACGTTACAACATCCTGGGCTATTTCCTTTCACACGTGTATGTTACACCGAAGCTTCTTAGCAAACCCATGGGCGTGTGCTAGAATTATCTGGAGTACAATGTACAAAAACTGGAGACATCCAGTTTTAATCTAGAGTACACACTAGGTGGTTTAAAAAAAGAACATATTTATTTATGGTGAAGCAATTTGGCACATGAAGTCGTCTTATATGTCAAATTTATCTAAATAAGAATGTGCATACGAATTTCAGATTCAGATACAAATATTATCCGAAATTTTTTCGGATACGACTGTTCAAAAACTTTTACTAATGTTTGTCCATAAAAAATTGAATAACATCCGTATCCATATCAAACTGTTATACATAATGAAATATGATTTGGTCAATGTATATACTTTCGTTTTAATATTTTAATAGATCATTATTAAGATTAACGCTGGAAATGAACCCACCAAGATTGGGAGACATGTTGAAATCATGTTATATTATATATAATGAATTGGTATTGGAACAATTGAACAAACCTCTCATGTATGTACATGCATGCATTAAAATGGTAGCCAACAAAACTTTTATCATATGAAACGAAAGTATGGCAAAATATGGTAAATTACTTATTCTCTAGCAAAATAGAACATTGAATAAGGAATTAAATTCCAAATAAGATTAGGTTGTGTATGGAAACATGGATTTGATTTGAAATTTTGAATTTGAAATGTTGTATTTCAAATACAAAAATAATGTTTGGAAAAACATAGAATTTCAAATGACAAGGTATAAGTTGTCATTTGAAATCTCATATTTTAGACATGTTTTGAATATCAATGGATTTCACTCAAATCTAAATCTAAAATTTTAAAGTTATCAAACAACTCATTTGACTCAAATTCAGCATTTCAAATCAAATGAGGGTTTCCAAACACACCATTAGCTCATTTTCTTGAAAAACATAAAGACAGTTGCAAATTGTTTATAAATTTCTCTCACAATCTCAAACCGAATATTATGACAAAACCATTGTGAAGTTTTCTAAACGAAATTGATATAATTATCCGTTGCAATTGTTTGTTAATTATGTTATTCTTCTTTTACTTGCCAAAAATTACTTGAAAATATCTTAACAATCTGCTGTTCTAGTTTCGTGTGATTCGACTTTCAGTTGATAGATGTAGACATGATATGGATCAAGATGAAATATAGGGCGATCTCACTCATTGCACGCTTGTATAATCTACATGGTTGACAACGAAGACGATCATTGACCAATTACACATAAAACCAAATTTCTTTATATTTTATTATTTACATTTAACATATATATCTTAAGAACAATTTAGTAAATTCATAATTATATTCTCACATTCACAAAATTTTATCAAATAATTTAATCCTCCTTAATTTCTTTTGAAACTTATTCTAAACGTTAGCTTACCAAACAAATATGTTATTATATTTTACCTCTATAGATATTTGAAGTAGGCTACACACAAACATCTCCTAATTCTTTAAAGCTAGTCTTTTAGCCCAACGATGCTCGAGTCTCAGTTTTTTCATTATTTTTTAAATTTTATTTTTGTATTATAATTGGCTGACTCGATAATTTAATATCAAACATTTGTATTAATAATACAAATTTTTAAACATTTGTAGTAATAATATTAATAGTATATTATATATGCGAATATCATTCTTACTGTAAAAGGAATAAGAAATAAATATAACTTAAACTAAATGTTTGAATATTAATGATTTAAAAACAAAATCAATATTATATATTTCAAAATAATTAAAAGTTAATTTTTTTATCTTTCCATAATTAATTTAGGATATAGATTAATTTCATATATATTATAATAATTATATATTTAATTATAATTGACACATGCATAAAATTAGAAGTTGAAATTGTCATGTGTCAATCAATTAAATACTCAATTAGAAATAAAAAATGACACATGTCATTCAATTAATTAGAGACTTCTCTTTATAATATATATATTAGATCATATTTACAACTAAAGATATCACATATATATCTCTCATGAGTCCTAATATACGGACCTTCGTATTGAAATCTCCAATAATTATCGAAATTTGAAGCATCAAATGACGCGATACTCACACTTGAGTTTCTCGTAGTCAAAACGATTTAGGGTTAAGCACCCTAGCCAGCCAATCGAAGAAAGCATGACGAGTTAACTCACTTCTAATACCTAACAAATCAATTGTTGGTCATCCATAAAACGGGTATTCTCAAATGCTTATATGTAAAGAACAAAGTATCGGTCTAGGTGATCGGGTTCCGGGATTGCAATAACATGTACCTCCCTTGCTTCATGATTATGCTTCTTCGAGCTATATGTCGTTGTGCTTGCTATAAGCTTAATGGAACTTGCAGGGAGCTCGTAGTGACTGCTATAACTGCAATGCAATTCTTTAAATATTTGGTCAACAAATTGTGACATCGTGAATCAGTTCTTGAACATACCACAACTACAGTAGAACATTAAATTAAGAAGTAAAAACATGAATTGTTTGGACACAAATAGATTTGGACAAATTTGATTTTTTTTAAAAAAAATTTTAAGTTAGAACACAATTTTCTTCTTATATCTTGGGAACCTTTTGAAGAAACGGGGAGAAAAGAAGGTTGAAATTTCGGATTTAGGGAAAGGGGAACTTTTATTTTGGAGAAATTTCGGATTTAGCAAGTGGTTTAAAACATTTGATTCTCTTGAGATCCCAGGTTCGAGTATTTGTTATTCCGTTTGTTTATAAAAACAAACTTTACACTACCATGTAGTATGCAAGAGTCTTTCCACCAATTACATTTGAAAGAAAAAGTACTTGGTCAAGTGCCAAACACATGATCATTTTTTCTTTAAATCTCCAAAATGTCTCACTTTACACTTCTTATTCAACTTAATTCCGCGAAAGTTCATTGGCTTGTCGAAAAATTTCAAAGTGTTGCCAAAAAATAAAAAATAAAAAATAAAAATTCCCGATTTCATTTGAGTTGATTCTTTTATTACGAATGATCACATTTGTGTTGATTCATAACAAATTTTAGCCAATTCATAACTCGAAATTTTCATCAATAATCATGAATTACACAACAAAACAAATTACATCGACCATATTACCACCTTCAGTTCATCAACAAATTACAAAAATGTAGCTAGATGAGACCAGATCATGCGAGTACATATATGGCATAAAAAAAGGCTAGATCCGGTAGTGAAGTTGAAGTTGGTGTAGGTGTTATTGACGAGAGCGAGTCATGCAATTGTTGGTTTCGAGAGCCAAACCCTCATTGGCTTCTGCAATGGAGGTACGTATGAGACACATGATCTAGCCTTCGTTGATGCTTAAGTAGTGGTCTCCGGTGCTAATCAGGCGTGGAACATGAGATGAGATCCAATTTTATCCAATTTTTTAATTTAATATTATGACATTTAAATTTTAAAATAAAGAAAAATAAAATTTAAAGGATAATTCGGTCATTTTTCACTTCAACTAATGGGCGTGCGTGACAGAATGACTCAAACACAACTAATGGTAGTCTAAAATTACAACAACAAAAAAGTGTCAAATGTTGGAAGTGACAAGTTAAGTGGTGCTTCTGGTAATTTCCTCTTCTATTTTTTTGGATCTCTATGTTTGAAAATAGATAAAATTACACACCCATATTGTAGTTTACACTTTTTACACATACCTATCATGAACTTTAGTCTGTAACTATTGACTACCCTGTACTATGTCAGATAACTTTCCGTCTACTATTTCCGTCAAAGTTAACAAAATTTGGCTACTGAAAGGGAATAATTTTGGAATATTCCGCTAATTCTTTGACGGAAATAGTGGACGAAAAGTTATCTAACATAGTACATGGTAGTCAATAGTTACAAACTAAAGTTCAGGATATGTATGTATAAAAGTGTAAAGTACAATGTTGATATGTATAATTTTTCCTTAAAAATAATCGGTAAAAAGATGTTTTTGTTAAAAATTGATTTACCTAACAAAAACTGAATTGATATAAAAACAATTAAATTTAAAGATACAAATTTCGTAATATTATGATAAACAAAATTATCATTCATATTTCTTTATTGTCATGAAATTAAAATAAAAATAGGGTATTTTACTTGGTGTAAATTTGTGTGCGTATATTTACACACACATAAATCTGTGTCATAAGTATCAAAATGTAGATAAAAAGATTGAAGTTTCATATAATAAGTCGCACTAAAGTTATTATAAATGAAGTTGTACCATCTTAGTTTTAAAATTTTCTTTATGTTTATAACGCCAAAATGCTATATATATTTTCTCCGTCTTAAAATGAGTGTCTTGTTTTTATTTTCTAATAAGTTAGTTATGCATGAATTTTTAATAATATCCGTATTAAACGTTTGTTAGGATCTCTAAACACATGATCATGATGATACAATAGTAAACATATCACACTAACTTCTTCTTAATTTTTCTCAAAATATAAAGGATGACACTCATTTTGAGACGAATGAGGTATTTGTTATTTTACAAACTACCTATATCTTTATTTGTTTTTTTAATACAGAAAAATACCGAAATCCTTTCTTACAACGGCCTAGAGACGTATATATACAAGGAACTAATAGTGTTCAGGAAGAGACTATGCCTCTTAGCCCTAGTTTAGGGTATTTGACACCTTACTGCATCAAAGTGGTCTCTTGTACCACCACCACAAAAAATGTGTTGAGTGAGAATTGATTCTGAGAATTTTTTCCACTCACACAGCTGGTGAGAAATTGAGAATAATTTATGTTGTTATATAACTATTATCAATGTCAACTCATACATATGAATTTAATACTCAAAGTCGAATAAAAAATTGAAATTATGAAATATATAAAAACCTTAATTTAAAATTTTGCTCTAGACAGGTCAACACATTATCTCAAAGCTTAGATTAAACCAAAATTTATCAGATTTAAATTATTTATTCCATGTAATACCGCTCATTTTTATTTTTTGTCCTAAAAAAATTTCTCATCTATAAGAATTGTTATGAAACATATTCTCTAAGTTAGCATAAATGGTTGAGAGTTGAGACTGCCCAAAGGTTGGCTCAAGGTAAACACTAACGTGGCTCTTTTTGCTGAATCGGAAAGACATGGAGCTTGTTGAAGAATTTTATAAACAGGCTAAATACAATGGTTTGCACTTTTCATACTAAAATATCAACTTTATTAGCAGAGTTTCACTTGCACTATTATATTTAGCTTATTATCTTTCTATTTTTTCAATGTGGGACAACACCCACTTCTCAACATTTGTGGGTTTAATTGTTTGCCATTTCTCGAGCCATTGTTGTGGTGGAGGGAGGCGGTCTTGGGGTGGTGACCTTACAGTCCGGGAAGTGGAAGCGATTGCAGTTTGTGAGGCGATAACTTAGACAAAGGACCGAGGTTGGTTGGATATAAATGTAGTCTTATGCACATGTCATGATTAATGCGGTGCAGGCTGAAGGGGAGGAGGAATCCAGGGCGTTTGGGTTGATTATAGCTGATATTCGTCATTTAGCTTCTTTCTTTATGCGTATTGTGTTTGCTTATATAGACGAGTCTACAAATCGAGTTGCCCATGCATTAGGTAGGTTCTCGGAGAATTTGTCAGATTTGTCAGCCTGGGTGGGTTTAGAAGCCCCTCCGGTTATTGCTAGCTTGTTGGGCTCTGATTTGGAACAAATAATAAACTATAGTTTCTTGCCAAAAAAAATAAATTCTCCAAGTGAGCATTCCACATCCATAAATTAATTGAAACGAGTAGAAGCATTAATTAATGATTGGACATTACCTCCTTGTCTATAATTGGTTGAAAATCTCGACCAATAAACTACAACTGAGTTTTTTTTTTTTTTTTCTCTTTCTAAATTTTGGATGTTATTAAATTCATATTCACACCACATGGGGTGGAAGATAGCTAATAAAGGTGATTGAGTAATAAACCATAGCATGAGACCTAGTGCTGTCTGTTTCCATTAGTGGGTAATTTGGAGACACAAAAAAGAAGAGAAATATAATTAACAAACACAACTAGACGATGATGCTTTTCGATTTGGTTAACGTGGGAAAGTTAGAGTAAGAAAGAGACCCTTCTTTTACTTTTCTTTATTTTTCCTTCTTCTTGTTCCCTCCAAGTTGAACCCAACCAATAATAACCAAAATATCTCAAAACAAAACAAAACAAAACAAAGATAATAATATAATTATACCAATAGTATACAACAGTTGTAAAGTTTAGACCCATTTGAGGACAGTGAATGAGTTAATAAAGAAGCCAAAAATAGGCATGAAATCAATACTTATTTATTTATTATGAATCTATATAGAAAAAGTAAAAACAGAGACTCCTATGAAGTAGTATTATTGAAGAGAAGGCGAGTGGCTAGAGAGAGATAGAGAAGAAACAAAAGATAAAAAATATAAATAAAAAAAATTACACATATTTATCTTAAAGTATGTAACTTTTGTACATACCTATTCTAACATATGGTTTATTACTTTTGGTTATCCTAAAGTATGTCACAAAACTTTCCGTCCACTATTTCCGTCAAAATTAACGGAATATTCCAAAAATCTAACATGTGCCTAACACATGACCATTTTTTTTTAAATATCAAAATTGCTCTTTACTGCACTACCATTCTTCATCAAGAACATGTTCATCATGTTCCGCTGGAAAATTAATAGTTTCGCCGGAAAATTTGAAGTTTCCGATACCAATTTTAAGCGAGTTTTTTTTTTTTTTTTTTTTTTTACATTTTTTTTCCGGGGAATTTTTTTTATAAAATGGGAAACC
>JAYMTA010006588.1:0-10268 GCA_036897625.1 Pelargonium cotyledonis
GGGGGCGGAGGCGGAGGTGGAGGCGGTGGTAATGGCAATGGAAGTGGCTCGGGCTATGGGTCGGGATCAGGATATGGAGAAGGCTACGGTGGAGGCTATGAAGATTTTCCATGAACACTGAAATAAGGCATAGCAACTAGCAGAGGATTTGTCTATTCGAATCAAAATCAAGTGTGTTCTCTATCATATGATAGTACTATAACTCGAACATAGCAACCAGTATTATTATCAAATAAACATAAAGATTTATTATTGTTAGTTACTAACACAGCACAAAGCAGACCTTAGAGACATCAAACCCATCAACATGTATACATAGACGAAAATTGCATGAAAACAGGGAAAGGCCAATCAGTTTAATCTTCGGAAAATGAGATAAATATGCAATGTTACATGAAAAATTGTCAGAGGTAAAACTTGCTATGTCAGAAGCTAAAAAAACGGGTATTGAAGAAAGAATGAAGAAAACTGTAATTTGCAGGTCAAGCAATAGCAGCATGTTCTTCAACCAATAGTTTATGTTCTAAACAAACAAGAAGAAAACCTGAAAACCTCTCCCAACAGAAGATTTTTGTCGTTTTTCTGATCCGCCTCTGCACCAGAGAGCGAGTAGAGTCGGCACCAACACAACGCGTGAGAAGGATTTACAGTCACATTTCAAAAATGACCTACGTATAGATTGCAACGAAATCCACTAAATGGATTCTCAAGAAACAGATGCTAATCTTGAGAACTATTCCATCTCCCTCTCGGAAGCATAAGCTACCTTCTGCATTATCATGCCCTCTGCAGCTTGGATGGCTCTTTGTGAACCATTGATGGTCACTTTCCTGGCCGATATAAAAAAGACAGTATGATCTTAGATATGTACTGAATAAATCAACCAAAATGGTCCATGAATTTTGAGGACCAATCCAGAAGTATATGAAATAATAGTTCTTGAACTCTCACGGTAAGGGGCCAAAATGGTCCTCGTGTCATTAGTCTCGGTTAAATTAACCGTTTAAGTAGTTTACGAGGGAAAATACAATAACTATTATTTGGGTGCCTAGTCAGCAACCACTAAATTATTTGAATTTTTCCCTTTTTATATAGGCTCAACAACTTTAGCGGTAAATTTTACAAAGTCTGACGGCAGAGGACCATTTTGGTCCAAACCATGAAAGTTCAGTGACCATTGTGGCATGAATAAAGTTTATAAACTATGTTGGGCCTCGAAGTTCAGGGGCAATTTTAATTAATATACCTATTTACAGCCCAAAATTCAAGGTATTAGGAAGAACAAATTTGGTCATCTGAAGTTTGGTTTATACCTATAAGATGTCCCAGACATGAAATCACCTCTATCCGATATCTTGATCCTGGCCCCACTAACCTGAAAACAACAAGTGTACTGTTTTAGTCCAAAGCTGCAAAAGCAAAGTGGTAGAAACAAAAGATGTCATTTAGCCAACAATCTATCAACCTGACTAATTTCCATTATATTCCTTCCACCACGACCAACAACCAATCCAATATGCTCGTCTGCAACACCGATAGTCACAGAGTTGTTTTGGTCTTCCTGAAAACAACAGAAAAGTGTTTCAGTAAATAAAAGACAAATACTCAAAGGTATGAATGTGTGTTTTATTAAATTATACCAAACCTTGCTTTAACAAATTTAATTTGACCCCCAACATGATTAAACAGTCCATGTTGGCATGATCATGACAATCACTAATGGTCTCAGCACATCTCTGCCAAATTTCTTCATATTTAACCCTCTAATTTGTACCAGGAAAAAGTCAGAGATAGTGAGCATCCTAGTTTATACGGCTTGCATGCAATTTCCTATGTCAAAAATCAATTTTAAGTTCTTAACTACACAACCAGTGCATCTTCTAATATCCATTTGAAAAACAAACTTGGTTTAAACATTGTCATACATGTAAACTTGTCACAAATAGTCCCGTAATTATTATATCTTGACTCACCAGTTCAAATATCAGAAGGTATTTCAAATAGTTCCATACTCTTGCTTTTACTACTAAAAAGATTTGAATTAACTCATTAAGTGATTACAAACCAATTTAACACCAACTGCCCATTACAACTTTAGACATCAGTTGGGTGGGGGTGAAGTGTCTAGAAAAAATGAGCATGATACATTGTAAAGAATAACAATACAAATTCGGATGATCCTAAGATAACCATATGGGAAGGGTGAAGCCATGCGTGCTGACAAGGAACATGAAAACTAAGGTCTCTCACTATATAGTCTAAAGACAGGAAATTGTTAGTCAATGAAATTTACTTTGCCTTCCTCAACATATATCATACATCATGTCTCTTGGCAAAACATATACAAACTTATAGAATAAAGATGTGACAATCCAATCACTTTATAAAAAATAATAATAATAATAAAAAAAACATAATAGATATTTTTTTTAAAAAACACTTTATTCCATGCACTTCTAAAACAGCCAATTATTTCCATCATTCAGTCAGTGAAATCAACACGTTAAACCATAATTAGCATGAAAGCATTGAGAAAAAGGATGAACCTTGTTATTCTGGAACTTTCCTCCAGGCGCCCGCGGTCCATAATTCACTGCACTGTAAGGTGCTGTTGCAACAGAAGGAAGCACATATGTATATGGAATACCATGAAAACCAGAGAAGTAAACACCTAACAATTCAAGTTAAAGATAACTTACTAGGCATCAAGTTTTACCAAAAAGAGTTCCAGAGATAATATACTACCAGCATACATTTGGAAACCCTCTATAAGTCAATACTGTCCCATACTGATTCAACTATTTTGTTTGAATTACAATGCTTGCTATAATACATGACATTTACAAAGTCTAATTCTTTTTATAAGCATTAAAATTATGTGCATATACACTAGAATGCAACCTGCACAGAAATGCTATTAGCTTTTTTGTTTACCATAAGGGTTTAGTTTGTTGTAGTGGGTATCTAACTAGAACGAATAAGCCTTGAAAATTTTACAGTCCAGTATACATTTTCAATTGATTCTAACATAAAATTCCTGGATGACGTACGATGATAAAGCCCACTTCAGATGACTTACAACCTAACAAATTACTTGGGAAGGAAAATCTACATGACATAGCTTGTAAAATGATGTAATGTTGAGGGCACAACCTTGATCTCTAGAAGCTCCACAATACTAATAATTATGCACTTTGTAAGTAAAATCTTGAAAGCACATACTAATCTGAATTTCAAATGTGACTTACAAAGCTAGAAACTGAAAGAAAGAATTACTTCCTATGAAGCTATCAAACTATGTAAAAGCCTCATACTATAGCAAAGGTTTTAGAGATGAAGGCATATTATACTAGTGACATACAGAAACATGAAGCAGTCAGTGTTAAGTAATAACTTATATTTATTAGTTAAATATTACAAACCTGCATATGAAAATGGGGCATTCATAGTCTGTGAGTAATGAGGGTCTTCAGTTAGCTTAGACAGAATCAAGTCAACTGCTCGCATCTGCTCCTCTAAAGTGCCAGTCACTGTTACTAATCTATCATTCAACCCATAATAATTATTATCTTGAGCAGATATCTTAATCCCGGCTTGGGATTCTTCAATAAATGACCTGCACAAAGAGATACCTAGATATCAGCAAATTTGTGTTCTTCATTTTATGGTTGTTAAATGCATATGCAATGGACCCTGCCAAAAAGAAATTGACCTGCTGTCCTGAGAAGTAAATATGCAAGCATTGGTACTTAACTTGAAATGCAGTAATTAATAATGAGAACATTTTCCTCATAGCATAACAACAATAGTCATGGTTTGCCTAATTCTGCCTAGTCCACATAGCACAAACATCGTGGCTCATTCCAATGACCCCAGTAACAGAAAAGTCTGGTACTACATATATAAACATCGGTAAAGTGCGGTCTAGAACCACATACAACTATCCTGACTTCAGACATCAGATGCACTCATAAATTACATCAGAGTATCAGACCAAGAAGCAATGAGAGAGAGAGAGAGAGAGATAGAGAGAGAGAGAGAGAGAGTATCCATGTATGCTATTCTTGTTTGAAAATTTCTCATAGAGAGGTGACACACCAAATAGCATGCAAATAGAATAACAAATGCTCATCTTTTGATACAAAAGAAATGGAAAGTGTTGAAATGGGTAATAAAGTGTCCCACTTCGGATAAATATAAAATGAATAAGCAATATATAATGGTGAAAGCCAAGCCCTACTAATAAGTTTGACCTTTTAGTGGTGGAAGCCCAAACCTAAACCATTATGAGTAGCCTAATATTAAAAATTAACAAAAAGTAAGAATGGACATCTCAGACACTTCTTCAAATAAAACTGATCCTGTTTTTTATATTATCACTCTGCTCTTGTTCTAAGTAAATTTTTTGAACATCTTAGAAGGATGGGTTTCCGATAAAAGCAATTGTTGGCTCTTCACCATTGTTCCCAAAATAACCTTTCTCTGTATCTCACCATGTTTCTGCCAATTGAGATCTTTGATGTCCCCTAACCCCAAAAGAAACTCTTAAGGAGATGATTGGCAAGTCATAGAACTGGTTCTACCAAGTTGGTTTATCAACTTACAAAAACTAGCTCTAATGTATAATTTTAGTACAATTTGCATCTTACAAGAAGATGGGTTCAGCTTATTTGTCTCGGTTCTAAACCAAACAGAACCTGGCATTTTGAATGATCAAGCTCTCTACATCTAACACTTCATAGGTTGGTTAAAATCACTGGTTATATATCAAATGTACAACAAATTTATAAGAGAAACCAGAATAGTTTCTAGTTCTTCAATGAGAAATTTAGCACCGTCACATTTTCCAATCATACTGGATCTCTGCCCAATCTTATCTCTTTCTAACCAAACCTCATTAGCAGCTAAAGAAAAGCTGGATTACCAAAACTCAAGATATTCCTCTGGTTTATGCTTCAATTTCAGCTGTCGTCGTTCAACTGTTGGCAATTATCCGGTGTCATTGTCTTGCCCATTCAGCTGCAGTCAGGTGTCTCGGATTCCACAACAGCATTTCATTTATGGAATTTTGAAAAAGGAAACCCCATTCTTTGTTACCTGATAGATCATTATTCCTCTCACTATCTTCTTGGTCTTTCTCTAGGTTTCTTTTGGTGTTTTCAATTTGTTTTTATTTTGGGTATGGTGTCATTTTATTTCTCTCTTCTTTTATTGGAATTTCTTTTTGCTCCTCTTGGTGTATCTTCAGATTTCATCTCGTTCTTAGAGATAAAATCTTTTATTATTAGTATTGCCAAAAAACAATGGGATCATAATCATAGAAAGAATGTTCTACACAAACAAAGCACCTCATCTACAATGGTAAAAAAAACGGAGGACTTCATACAATGCACACAGAAAAAAAAATAAAAAACTAGTAAAAATTTACAATCTTAAAATTTGAGAACAATTACTTGTTTTATTCTATTGGTAGTGTCTTATAAGCATATCAACATAAAAAATGTTAAATATTCTGAAAAAGGAGCAGAAATCTTACTTTATGGTAGACCCTCCTTTCCCAATTATGCTACCACAACAGCTATTTGGAACAATTAGCCTCAGTTTGGTTCTAGGATCAACATCATTGCCTTCCTCATTACGAATCTGACCAAGAGAAGAATTTTTGTCGGCATCAGATATATTCAGAAATATATAACATAAAACCTATCGTATAAACTACCTCGTTCAGTAATTTAGCAACAATAAGTTCCACAGCCTTGATAGTTTCGTCAATTGACCCAGAAATCATAATAATTCTATCAGATGTTCCGGGGAAAAATTCATGATTGCGTGACAACTGAATTCGTGCTCCAGATTGTGACTGAAAATCAGTAATTGTTGAGCCCCCCTTTCCAATGACAGAACCAGCAGCAGCATTTGACACCAGAAACCTAATGTACGATGGTTTCTCAACAGAATCTGGTAGCAGTGATCATGAAAAGTCAAAGTAATAAGCACTTATAACAGAGCTGAAAGGACCAACTCGTTTACAATTAAGTTAGGAAATAACAAGTGTGTTTGTGCAACAGGAGAGTATTTGATATCCTATCCTTACAATAGAAATTTGAGTAAAAACAGATAATTCTCAAGAGAAGAGACTCGCATTCTAGTGCAAGTATGCCTGCAGTGAATGCTCAGGAGACTTGCGTTTTCTTTATCCTTAAGGTGCACTAAAGTTGGAGAGGAACGAAATGTAAATTTATAACGGTACCAAACCTAAGATCTATGCTTAAGGGAGCCTCTACATCTACAAGAGTAGACAACTCCAGCATACAATGACATATTTCTCCACAATGCCAGTAAAAGACTAGTAATATATCTATACCAACCAAATGAGAATGAATTTTAGGAACGAAACATGTGATGTTTTACGATTGGGAACCAACAGAACTTTCTTATCTAAGCAATCCTAAAACTCAAAAAAGACAAGCAAACACCAAATAAAATTAATATCATGTCTTCCAAACTGCAATGAGATCTCAAATATACAGTGGAATAAATTTACATCTATTCATGATTTCTGCACACTTAATCATATATTAACACAACTATCAAGTATTCAATTATGGTACTTTTCCATACAAAGAGCATAGACATAAACGATGGCATATACACTCATCTGTTCAACTCACTACTTACAAGAAGACATAACGTGTAAACTTCCCCTGAACTAACATGGTCACTGCATGCAAACCAATCAAGATTATATACATGGTATAAATCCACTCCTTTAAAACCTTCTTTGCTCATGAAGCATTATTGCTACCTTACTCTCTCTTAGATCTCTTTCCTATTATGCACTTGGTTAGCTTAAATTGTATGTATCATGGGTCCCCAAAGATATCATTCGCAAAGAAGGTTCCCATCACACCTTAGGGAAGTATGCGTACTGTACCAGGAGAGAGAGAAACATAGAGGGTCAAGGGAAGGTCCTGGGTGAATGCACTCCAAAATCATCCAGAAGGGCTGCATATAACATGCTCCACATGTCAAAACTAAGATAACCTAAATTTGTTTCAGCATGTCAATACTTCTACCTTCCTCTCACAACAACTCACCTTCTTTAGGCTCCACTTGTTAAAAAAAAAAGAAAAAAAGAGCAGTGCTATATAGAGAACCCATAACATAAACGAATCTTTGAGGCCAATTAAGTCATTTGACAACAATCTCGACCATATATTCTACATCTGTCAACTCATTTTCTTTTTATCACGGTCATCATTTTCCCAATAAATCTCAAAGTTTTCTTCTTATCTCAAAGCGAATATATTCACACATTGAGTACTAACTTAAAAAAGGCACCAATGTTAAACCAGATTATATGAAGTCTCAGTCTGACCACCAGCATAAGGATTGCATTGCCACCAGTATGGTAAACTAAGCGAAAATTGCATCCACAAGTACTTGCAATCATAAAAAGATAACACAAAATCCCTTGGCACACAAAAATTGTTATCATCTATCGAGTGAACCTAAACAATTCAAACTATATAATAACAATGAATTTCATAAGTTGTGCCATAATTTATCATTACTCTCAGCCTAACAACAAAAGCTGAAACCTCAAGCAAATTGAAACCATTAAACACATGTTCAGCTTAAAAAAATAAAAACTCTTCTCAACAACAAAGCAGCTAAAACCATAACGCTCGAATAATCAAGCAACAAAACCATAGCCAACATCATTACTAATCACCAAAATATAGCATTGTATACTACAACCTCACTCGGATTCTTCCCCTTCCCTCCGTTCCAAGCAGGGCTTAGGGTTTGAAATGTCAAAATCACACAAATTCAGACAAAAAAAAATTCAAAGAAGAACAGCTGCAGCAGCAGAATCAAATTGCAATGTCAATCCTCGCAAAACAAAACGACAGCAAATTAAAAAGAGAGAAAGTAGATCAGATCGACCTGAAGTAGGAGATTTGGGCGGAGGCGGCGAAGATCGCCTCGGTGGATGCTCCGGAGACGACACGTATGAGGACTCCGTCGACTCCATTATCTTGTAGAGAGAGAAGTGAAGAGAAAAGGAGAGAGAGCACGCGAGGAAGGAGCAGATAAGAGAATCAAAGTCACAGCATTCGCAGAATTCGAATGGCTATGGAGAGAGATTGGAGAAGAAGATGGAAGTGTAGGCGCGTAGAGGTGGACGCGTGGGAATGGGAAATGGAAATGGCGTCTGTGAGGAAGTAGCAGTGAGAGAGAGAAAGGTAAGATTGGGTCGCGGTGGTTTTATTTGGCTGCTTGCGCCATGTGGTTCTGTGATTAGCTGAGGTCTCTCACATTCTTTTTTGCCGTGAAAGCCGCTTCTTTGTATTTTTTTTTTTTTTTCTTCTTCTTTTGTTATTTTGGTTTTTTTTAACGCCAAATAAATCGAACAAAAACAAAAACGATATAATTTATTTTAATTATTTTCAAATTATATTATATGTTGGTCTTGTATATCTAAAAATAATATAGTAGCGATATATTATATTCCATTTTTTTTTAATATCAGCTCGGCCATGGCACCACAAGTGTCATTTCTGCAAACAATAACTGTGGTTATAGTTTCAGTTTGAGCTGACGAACACATATGCATGTGGTAATACATGAAGTTTTGGTCAAAAGTATTTTCGGCATTTAACATTGTGTCGCGTGTCTCGAACAAATTACTTGAATACATCGAGCCCCAACTTTGAGTTAAAAATGAGATTGATATTATGAAATAATCACTTCCACTATGAGCTGAATAAAACCACTACGAAGTTTGTGGGTGTCGCTAAGTCTTCAAATAGTTAGTTACAGTAAATAAAAACTCTCCGCGCTCACGCAAAGAGACTTAAACCATATGAGACCTTCATGAATGAGGGTTGATGTTAATGATATGAAGTTCGAGCCTACAATCTCATCACGTCATCATGTGTTTCCATTTGAACCACAAGTCATTGATTGTAATACACTAATACAACTTTTGAGACAATTGATATTTTTCAAAAAAGAAATAAAATATATGCTCATGTAATTTTTCAAAATCAATATTTATTTTTCAAAATAACTAAATTATTTTTCCATATTGGAAAAGTATATGTAGTACAACTTTGAAGGTTATAATAAATAATTGGTCTCACATTGCATGGATCATATATCATAATCGAGGGTTGAATCTAATAAATAATATCCCCATAGAAAATGATAAATAGTTGTAATTATTTATCAGTCTTGTTTGTTTTATAATTAATTATTGCAGGTTGAATTAGTTTGTATGCATTCGTTGGCACGATCGTAGTTGACCAATTGATTTCTTCCACTTGCCATGTTAAGTTTGTCAAAACAATATTATCCATTGGCTTATATTATATGACCACGCAACCAAATTTTAGTATGTATTTTTTATAGTAATTGGCTGGCATAAAACATAATAACACATGAACTTATAATCTACTATTAGATTTTACTATTCCAATATAATGAAATTTGTAAATTTAGTTTTAAAAAAGTTATTAGTTTATTAATTAAAATAAGATGACTAGAAAGAATATATAAAATAGGCATATATGAAGATGATCAAGATATCAAGTATACTAGAGGTGGCAAAAGTTTGGGTGGGTCGAATTAGGGTCAAGTCAAGTGGGGATTTAAGTTTTATGCGTAAAACACATTGTTTTGTGTGTTTTGAAATTACTAAACACAACCCGAGTGACCCGTTTTGCCGGGTTGACAAATTCTGGCACGAACAGCCAAAAGATGGGTTGAGTTTCGGGTATCCGGTGGGTTGGGTCCATTTTGCTGGCTACCACTATGTTGGATCATAGTAACTATCAAGCCCAACATTTTAATATCACTATCGAGCCCAAGGCTCAAGCCCAGCACCCACAGCCCACACCAAAAGCGCACATTAGCGCTTCGAGACACTTCAAACAACCCCGCCAAAAACCCAACCGTCCACGTCACCGATCCGCGTGACTCCAAACGCACCAATCAGCACCCACCACACCCTCTATATATAAACACAACCGAATCGCAAATCTTCCCACCACACCGCGCTTACTCAGTCTTTACATTTTCCAGAGAGTTCAGTACTATCATTCCGTACAGTTTTCGCGCGCAGAGCGGAAATGGCGCCAAGAGCCGAGAAGAAACCTGCGGAGAAGAAGCCAGCGGCGGAGAAATCGCCGGCTGCGGCCGAGAAGAAGCTCCCCCAGGGGGCGGCGGGGGGGCCGCTCTGGGGGCAGGAGGAGGAGAGGGCC
>JAYMTA010006589.1:0-10268 GCA_036897625.1 Pelargonium cotyledonis
CTGTGACTAAATTTTAGCTTTGAGCTCTCAATTTCTCATGCTGGAATCGCTGTATCATTTTCTAATCTAACTATCTTAACTGACTTTGAAATTGTTGGACAATTGAGTAAATTGAATGATATAAGGCTTGCTTGCTTAATTTCATCTCTTCCACTATACAGATAAGGAGCAGACATGAATTAAACTCTGTTTTGCTTACTATAATTGCTAGCAAATGGAGCTCTAGAATTGAAATTTTTGTTCTGTAGATTGCAATACTTTGAGAGTAGAATGAACTGTGACTAAATTTTAGCTTTGAGCTCTCAATTTCTCATGCTGGAATCGCTGTATCATTTTCTAATCTAACTATCTTTTTTTAGAGTTTTATTGTAGAACTTGTATTTGAGTTTAGTAGTCTCCTCGCAAAAGTTTTTGTTGCTTCAATGCGTTGAATTTGAAGAATAAAGAACTTATGTGAAGCATTAATTTTTAGCTCTTTTATGGAAAAGTTCTCGGTATGAAATGCAAAATAATGATTGAGAAATGTGTTGCACTTTCTGATTTGTTCAAAGGTTCTGCTCTTGACCTTGATGAGAAGAATACTCTTCATGCTGTGCAAGAAACATAGATTTAGAAGGTTGGTATTTTGATGGTAGGTCGTAATTTTTGTTGCAGATGCATGAGAAGGCAGTTAAGTTGTATGCTGAGTTAGCTGAGGTGGCCATCAAAAGTTTTCTGATTTCAAAGGACTCGCCTGTGATTGAACCAGTTAGGCTCCACAATGGAGCTGAGGAAAATAAGGAAGCGCTTAGGAAGTCCCGTGGGGAGGAGGATGAGGACTTTCAGATCTTAGAATATCAAGCCCAGAAAGGAAACGCTGGTGCCATGTACAAGATTGGACTATTTTACTATTTTGGCCTTAGAGGATTGAGACGTGATCACGTAAAGGCATTGTCTTGGTTTCTCAAGGCTGTGGAGAAGGGAGAGCCCAGGTCAATGGAGCTTCTTGGAGAAATATATGCAAGAGGAGCTGGAGTAGAGAGGAACTATACTAAAGCTCTTGAATGGCTAACGCTTGCATCCAAGCAGCAACTTTATTCGGCATACAATGGGATGGGATATCTCTATGTCAAAGGTTACGGAGTAGAAAAGAAGAACTACACCAAAGTAAGATTACCTTGGTTCCCTACATATTTGACTAGGCTGTTTTAATGCGTATATATTTTATTGATTGTCGTAATAATATCTTTTGAGTAATATCTGTTACGTTAAAAGTCAACAGTTTGAAAAGACTATGCCCATCTTTGAGCAAATTGCTGTTTTTGTTGAGACATCTGTTACCATAGTTGATCACTATCTGTTGTCTCTGCCACAGTAATCCTGGGCATAGTTTTCTCTATTGACTAATGTGTAGCGATTTCTATTATATATGTCTGTACATGTACACACACAAAAATATATAGAGAGTGCAAAGAATCTAAGCCAAGAGGTTTTTAGCTTAGAGTGAGCCACCAATCAAATTAGGATACCTCATTAAAAATACTTTGATTCAGCAAGGCGCTCTGCACGCACAAATTCATGGTGGTGGGTATAAGTTTTCCTTGTATGTGTGTAATTATGTTTCAGCATTTTTCTTGCGTTTTATTTATCCATGGCAACCTTTTGTTGTTGCTAAACTTCCAGGAAAAAGAAGCATGTTTGGCCTTCTAATCCTTAGTATAGCTTTTAGATATATATTTATGTCTGAATTTGCCTTATGAGATATATTATACATATCACCGTATTCAACTATTGTTTCTACATTTATACAGCATTTGTGTAAATGTGACCGTTTAATTCTTTTTTATTACAGGCAAAAGAGTACTTTGAGAAGGCCGCTGAAAATGAAGAGGCCGGTGGGCACTACAACCTAGGAGTGATGTATCTGAAAGGGATTGGAGTAAAGAAGGATGTGAAGATTGCATGCAAATACTTCATACTGGCTGCTAATGCAGGTCAACCAAAGGCATTCTACCAGTTGGCAAAGATGTTCCATACTGGAGTGGGGCTTAAGAAAAATCTCCAGATGGTAAAGTTGGATTTGCTATTTCTATTTGTTTCGCTTTCGCCTTTACATTATCACAACTTCAGACTCGTTTGTTTATGCTTAAATCTCTTTTTCTTTTCTTGTCTACCAAATTGTCCTATTTAAATGCCCTTTATCTCATCAAATTTCTTTTAAGTTCTATTCTTAAGAGAAGGTACTTATTTGTGGTAATTTGGTAGAGTGGCTTGTTAGATTTGGTTGGGCTGTTGAGTTTAGATTTAATTATCTTTATGTAGTAGTTCCTATTTTAAAGTTCTTTATATTTTCAACAAGTATCTTTTAAGCTGAATGTTTGAGAGAAGTATCTTAGCAAAACAATTACTGATAAAAGAGTGTCTTGTGATATCTTAATGGCCTTTTATTTAGTTGCCTTAAATAACATGATTGTTTGGGAAGTGAAGTAATGTAAAATCAACATGCTAATTTGTTTACTTTTAGAGAGTACCATTAAGCATATGTGTACATATCTTATGCCTAACTACATTTTTGTTCTAACAAGCTTGGATCCTTTTCCCACCGCTACCTACTCATACTCAGATTTGTATGGGTTTACCATACAACAATTTGTTAAGTTATAAATTTTATTACTGGTAGTGTCTTGGTGGGTAGCTTTACCGATCTGTTTGGCAGTATGAATCAATCATTTTTTATTCATTGCAACAATGGGCTTCTTGTGCTTCGTAGTTGGTATGAATGATCCAATATGTATTTTAGCTTGTATATACCAAAGCGTGAGTTGTCTCTACCTGGTTTCAGGCTACTGCATTATACAAGCTAGTCGCAGAAAGGGGCCCGTGGAGTTCCCTGTCTAGATGGGCGCTAGAAGCATACTTAAAAGGTGATGTGGGTAAGGCCTTCCTGTTGTACTCAAGGATGGCTGAGCTTGGCTATGAGGTTGCACAAAGTAATGCTGCTTGGATTCTTGACAAATATGCGGAGCGTAGCATGTGTGTGGGAGAATCCGGGTTTTGCACAGATACGGAAAGGCATCAACGTGCACATTCTTTATGGTGGCAAGCCTCTGAGCAGGGTAATGAACACGCCGCTTTGCTGATTGGGGATGCATATTATTATGGTCGGGTACGTGTCTAAAAAACAACAGTGTGAACAGATGCACATCACCATGCACTTCACGCTTGCTAATTCTAATGTATTCTAAAACTGGCAATTTACATTTTACACAAAATCTGATATCCGATCGGATCCGGACCCCTTTCGGATCGGATTTGGATTTTTCTTTATCAGTCTGAACCTGAACATATCTTATTGAAATCCAGTCCTAAATCTGAATTGCCACCTCCAATGTTTTCTCAACCTGATTTTTTTATTTTGTTCTTATTTCCTTCTTTCAGGGTACAGAGAGGGATTTTGATCGCGCAGCAGAGGCTTACATGCATGCCAAATCACAATCTAATGCACAAGCCATGTTCAACCTTGGTTACATGCATGAGCACGGGCAAGGACTCCCATTTGATCTTCATCTTGCCAAACGCTACTATGATCAAGCCCTAGAGATTGATCCTGCAGCTAAGTTGCCTGTCACTCTTGCTCTTACAAGCTTGTGGCTAAGAAAGAATTACGCTGACAGTTTTATGGTGAGTTTCTTTTTTCTGGTTGCTCTTACACTTAACCAATATAGTTTCAGAAATAGAAGATATTGCCAAAAAGTCGGACCTAGCTGGTTTGTGTCACCCATTGTTGAGTTACCTATACCACATTCCAGCACTTCTTGTAGCTTATTCCAACACTACAGAAGTTTGAAAATCAGGTAGAGGCAATGTAGCAAAACATTAATAGCTCTAAACCTGTAAAGATGTAAGTTTACTATTCACAATTCCAATTTTCACCAAATGGAACCTGGGACCTTAGGAAAGCCTATGCATCCCCATTGAAAGTTCTATAAAAAGATATTGCTGTCCTTGGCAAATTACCTGTTTTAGAAACTTCGCTCTCCCAACATGCCCCAACCATTAGTATCTACTTGAAATTTAGAACTCGAACAACGCATTGTTTAGTTTGTTAAGATGCAAGGGTTAGTTTGCTTCTCCCGATTCCTACTTTAATATATACTCTCTCTGTCCCAAAATGAATGTCTTGTTTCTCTGATACTTTGCCCCAATATGAGTGTTCAACTTTCTTTTTAGGAAATTAGTTGTGCATAAATTACCAATAATATCCTATGATAAGTTGCCCCTTGAGTTTGTCACGACGCATGCACATGGGGTATGAGGGGAAATGTCAAACAATAATCAACTTCTCCTTAATTGTTTCCGAAAAGGAATACACACTTATTTTGAGACGGAGGGATTGGAAACTAATAAGTTTCTTTTTGCTTGTCCAATCTTAAAATCTTTGTTCACTTTGAAACCCATAGGCTAAATAGATGTCTCGATTTAGATGTCTCAATGAAACGTCACTTCCTTCTGATTCTATACATGTAGAAATTTTTGCATTTTTTTTCTTAATATTCCAGAGTGATTTCCACGGTTTTTTGGCTAAACAAAGTTGAATTTCATGCATCAACTGTACTCTAATATTTGTTGCATCCAAGGTTGGTTTTATCGATTCATTACCAGAAGTCTATCCAAAGGTGCAAGACTGGATCGATGAAGTGATCTTGGAGGAAGGGAATGCTACAATACTCACACTCCTCGCTTGCCTCCTTGCCGTCATATACATTCAGCGTCACCGCAGGAACGCCGCCGCTGTTGCCGCTGAATTGGCCCTTCCGCACCACCCGAACGAGATCGGAGTAGCGGCACACAATTAACCAACAATGACGGTTTCTGAGGAAAGTTCTATTGTGCGACATTATGTACAGTTGTTTGCTTTGGTTGATTAGTGAAAAGAGGTTTTGTGTTAACGGCACATTGTAGTGTAGAGAATCAATGAACGCTATAGGATGTGTGAGGAGTGACAAATAAATGGTCTCTGCCTCCATTATTTAGAGGAAAGATGTGTTTTACTTGGATTTATCGCATCAAAATCTCTGTTGTGGAAGATATATGAATGATTTTTTTGGTCATCTATTGTTTACAGAAAACATGACACCTAATTGATCATTTCTCGTATTCATCTCAATAAATTTACGAGCGTGGCTGATTTAGTTAGTGGCTTACATTTGAGTCGGAAATTAGGATCCGATCATGCTGGAGCGGGAAACTCAACCCGAAAATATTCAGGTTTGGTTTGAGAAATAGCGAACTTTTACGTGTATGAAAGTACATGGTAATTTACTAGAACCAAATTTACATATATTTCACTTATCCAAAATCTTTGTCCAAAAATGTTAGTGCCAAGATCTGTACGACAAACATAAAAAGAATTGTCAAGGATATCATAAACAAAACACCACCAACCATCGTATTGTCATTCATGTTTATCGACACAGAATATGGATACACATCCAATCCATATCAGAAATGGTTTTATTTCTAAACATTCTTCAAAATAACATTTAACTCTTTTTCCCAACAATAATTGCAATAGCAAAATTTGGCATACAAAATCATTTTATCACCAAATAGTAAAAACCGATTTGGTGGCCTGCAAACAAAGAATAAAATTATCTGTTCTGTTCTTTCATTTTGTAAGATATTTTAGGTTGTGATGGAACCAGCAAAAAATTGTGTCGGAGATTATGTGCTACAAACTGATTAGTTACTCCACAGCTTTGATCCTTGATGGCTCTCCAACAACGCGCTCCATTCTGGTGTACCATTCGCCGATCCGTGTGTGTTCAACCATATCTTTACCGGACCTCAAGTAACGGATAGGTCTTAGAACCCCAAATACGGCCAGGTCAGCTAGGTTAGGCTTGGAACCACCTGAAATGCATACAAAAAATATATAATTAGATTCATGTAAGCTACCATTCATGTCCATAAAAACAAATAAATATTAGAAGTGTTGTGTGAGTGACATTTGGGCACCCAAAGGTCAAAACGTGGGTATACTACTAAAATCCATGTTAGGCACTGTGTGCTTGTATTGTTTTGAAAGTAGAGTTAGCAATTAGGACCCGAAGCCGCGGGCACCTTTTATAAAATAGAGCCAGTCAATTTTGGATCGGGTAGGGCAAACCAGCACGAAGCCACACATTCTACACGCAAAACTCGAAACCCACGACTTTTACGGGAGAAAGGGGATTCACAATTAACATGTCTATCAATAAGTGCATACCAAGAAACTCCCTGCCATCCAAAGCATCAACCCATGTGTTTGCTGCTTCATACAAGGCTGCACGTTCATCGGTGATGTTGTATTTTTTCTTCAGTTTCTTGGACACAAAATACATAGCAGCAGCTCCAGCATATTTCACAGATATCTTCTCCATGTAGCCGAAATTACCTGCAATCACAAGGGATGATGCAAGTTCTTGTCAGTTCCACACACAATCACACACAAAAGAAAAAAGTTGAAGTTCCAAGAATCTCCATTTTATGCAGCTCCACGGCCAAAAGTAAAATATCAAAGACAGACTAATGTTCAATTTTCTAACCATTGAAATGGACAGAACTACAACTTGGTTTAGCTTAATGAGTTCTAAATGTGGAAAGCATTACCTTTTCCTAAAAGAGCAATGTATATTGCCAACACAAAACTGAGAAGGGTACATCATGAAGTCCTTGAAAAGATCAAATGATTCTCTATGCATAATACTTAATTTTTTAAATTTGCAGTTGTAGAGGACTAACTCAACTAAAAGCTTAAGTTGATAGTTGACGGTCCAATCTAATTTTTATACTCTAAATAGTGCTTAGTCCTAAAATTTCCAGTAATCTTTCATCATCTCAGTATGTCTGTCTGTATGATATACTTAAAGGCCTCGTGTATTAGTTTTCTGAAAGAAAATGGCCCTTTGCATGATGTCATTGCTAGATTAATAATCAATGGAAGTGAATGAACTATAAGAAAATCCACATGACTCACCATTGCTTGTAATATAGTCAAAGGATTCAAGAGCCTCAGAAGTATTTCGATATATATTTGGAGATAAGACGTGCACCAAGTGATTGTCAACCCACCTACATCACATAACCATTATATCAATCAATATACAAATATGTCGAGAGCTAGATGGAAAAACTAATAACATCTATAGTATGATCAAATCATGTACAACAATAATAAATGGACTAACAAAAAGGAAGAAACGTAGAATTGGTCCAAAGAAATAAGCCAATAATGTACAACATGATAAAAATTCTTTGGCAGTGGGTAGGAAAAGTAGGAGCAAACTACTACCGTCAATGTTTTTTTCATTAGGTTCTTCATCCTATGTTTAATCTGAATATTATAGAAGTTTTTTTTTCAAACAACAAAACGACGCAAGCAAGAATGAGCATAACTACAGATGAAAAACATACTGGCGCCACTTTCTTTCTTCATCGTCTGCTTCCAAAACTTTCTTGTTTGGGTGAATCTTTTGGCCCATCTTATCAATTATATCTGCACATACCACAATAACCTCACTGTTGTAAGTTTAATACAAAAAAAATCCATACAAGAAACCTGTGAAAAGAATCAATTGATGGTCAGGGCTTCAAAAACCTGAAGAGTCAACCAATTGTTCACCATCGACCACCAATATAGGCACCTTCTTGTAATCCGACCATTTGATCTCTTTCTTACTTAATGGATTGACCTCCACAACTTTGTATGGTATGTCATAGTAGTCCAAGAATGCTGAAATTATAAGGAAAAATCACCACCAACTTGTAGATAACAGGTAAACAAAATATAATTACACAAAAGAACAAAAATCTCCAATTCCCAAACTACTAAATACATAAAGCTTCACTAAATTACAACTTGCTAAAAACTGTAACATAACAAAATGAAGAAAAATGGAGATTAAATTACAACTTGCAAAGAACTGTTGCATAACAAAAACAAGAAAAATGGAAATTACTTCAGTTGCTTACATAAAGGACAAAACTTTCAATTCATTACTACTAAAAACATAAAGCTTCACTGAACCACAACTTGCTACAAACTGTAACATTACAAAAATCTCCAATTCCCCACTACTAATCTACTAAATTACAACTTGCTAAGAAATATGAAAATTACTTCAGTGGCTTACGAGAAGAACAAAACTTTCCGATTCATTACTACTAGGCACACAAAGCTTCACTAAATCACAACTTGCCAAGAACAGTAGCATAACAAATTGAAGAAAAATGCTGGCTCAAGCACAGCAAAATTCATAAAACCAAATCATTCACTAGCTAACAAATATTCAACAATTTGCAACAAATCAAAGCATTTATGAGATCACCAAACATGCATTACCTTTAACTTTATTGCAAAAGGGGCAAGCTTCGTACTGATAAAGCACTACCTCCTTCGGCACAAGCTCCTGCTTCGGTGGCTCCTTAGCGTAAACCTCCTGCGACGCAGCAACGACGGCGGCAAACGAAATCAAAGCTCCGGAGACCCCGGCCCCGACCGATCCGTTGGAGAAGGAATTGGAAAACGATGATGTCCATTTTCCGCCGGTGGACGAGCTCGCGCTGCTGTACTGCTCCACCAGAAGAAGGTGGTGGTAGACTCCGGCGCCGGAGGATCCGTATCGGGCGGCGGCGAGGCTCCGGGAGACGGAGGAGGCTAAGGTCGAAGCTCTTCTCATGGCGTCGATGTTGCAGAGAAAATCAGATCTCTCTGGTTGCTTCGTTGAGATTTCTCGGAGGGGTTTATGGTTATGTCAATAGCTTCGTGGCTCCTAAATATTGTAGGATCCGACACGGCTAGAATCCGACCCAGATGACACGGGTCGGGTTTTATAGGAATATTAAATGTTATATATTTAGCCTACAAATTGGATCAAAACCCCAATTTGTAATTTTAAAAGTTCGGGCTGAACAAATAGACATGATCGGATGATTGGTATTCGTGTTGGGTCACGCAAGCCTACGAACGTTGCATGTGAAACTTGACGTTCACAAGTCACAACTTTTTTTTATCAATATCAAAAACATTAACGTCATAGTTGTACATCACTGACACTCAATCTCAATGAAAGCCACCTACCTCTCGGGGATTTCAATTCCACACCTTGTCTCGAAAAGGCGCATTACCTCTGGATCCCAATGGCGACTTTCTCTCGGGATGTATAAATGCATGAAACTAAGTTTGTACATGAGGTGCTACTAGGGTCATGCGAGATCCAAAATCTGACATTTTGAAGACACCTAAAAGGATATTATGGCGCTGCTCTAAGCAATAGACGCTTGTAAAAGTTCATCTCTAATATGAGATGCTTGAACACGACATTGAGGTTTTGAAAATCGGATGTCATCCATGAACGATACACTTAAGAAACTATAACTCATAATCACGAAGGTCTCTAATACATACCCCACTTTATAATAGACTAATAAACGCACCCCACTTTGCCAAGTTAGTAATTCCTAATAAAAGGATGGAAATTTCATAATTCACATTGAGAGTTTATCTCTCCACAATCTCATTAGAACTCTATTTACATTCATTCCTCTCATGGCTAAGGCGAATTTATGGTCGCACATCCAAATTTCTCGCCAAAGCCTAACAATGTACTATAATTGTACTATTGTACATGCTCCAGGAACCCATAAGCAACCCCGTTCTCCAACTTTGTCCCCCAAGACCTTAGCCTTTAGACCTACACAAATTTGTTACGACTCTCCTATCACATGAATAGGAAAATATACATTTCTAGTGTGTCTATTTGCATTTTTTAACAATAAAGTAATTTTGCATGTTTTTGGTTTCAATCCATACTAATTATTAGTGAAAATTTGGATTTAATGTTGTTTTCTTTTTGCTTGAATTAAAAAATCCCAACCGAATTCAGTTTGAAATGAGTTCGAAGTTGTAAGTTTGATAGAATTTTACATACAAAACGTATAGAATTATCATACCCAATCAATCCAGGAACACTCAACTCACACCGACTATAGCCCAAGTCCCAGTCTCACAACGGGTTGTGCTCGGGATGCCCGCGACTTCATGTTCAAATCTATCTATTACTATATGTAAAGCACTACCAATCTTGCCATGTGTAATTTTGTGGAGTTTTAGAGAATTTTATTATGTTGAGGCATTAAAGGTACAAACTGGGAATGGTTATGGGTAGTGGATCAAAATGGAAATGGTTGGGGATGGCAATTACACAGCATCTCTCGACTGTGGAGATGGAGGTTAATTGCTTTAATTG
>JAYMTA010006590.1:0-10267 GCA_036897625.1 Pelargonium cotyledonis
TATATATATATATATATCACCCATTTGATATCTACGAGTGATATATACAAGAATTTTCGAGTTCTTGTATATGTTGTGTACAAAATTAATTAAACAAGATCTTTGCTGATTAAGTTATTGATGACAAGAAAAACACGTGGTAACCATTGCATTTTAATGTCACGGTACCATATTATTGAGTTGAACTAGTACGCATTTTATTACCTAAGAAATCAACAAAAACAATATTGAGGGGACCGTTGTTAAAACACTAATACAATTCATGTTTATGTAAATGAAATCATCCAAAGAAAGGCTAAATACTATATATATGATATATATATATTCTCAAGTTTTGCGGAGAATAGGTTGTATTAGCAACGACGATATGCGATCCTTGGATGCCTGGTTTTGGGAAACATGCCCATCTCCTAATTGGTACATGCACAGTCCCATTCTTACGACATTCATCGCAATATTAATATAATCCCGAGAGAATAAAGAAGAACATTCTCTAGCCTCTTTGTTCAAACTATGCCACATTGTGGAAATCAATTGCTTTATATGCTCTCAAGCTTCTTCTTCAGAAGCACCCGTCTCGTGCATGTAGCATTGAATTGATTTAGGAACGTCTTCTCTTTTGATCTCTTCCTGAATCATGCAAACACATAATATATGCACTACTTAATTAGTACTCGTGACATCTTTAATATAGATACATCTAGATTTGGTTACTGCGCGCATACCGATGAAGTTGCCAAGTCGTTGGACAATCTGAAAATGATTGACGACGATCGATTATTTCAGGAAAGTTTTGTAAACAGTCCAAGGCCTCCTTTGTTACTGGATTTGTAACACAAAAATAAGCATGCACAAGGGTTAAAGGTGCTCCCACTGAAACACATGCATTGTCAATGTATTCTTCTAGGCTTGGAGTGTAGTTGCTGTAGTACCATTTGGCCTCCAATAGGTAAGCTTTGCACAAATCTGCCCACTCATTTGAGTGCACATGGTACGAAATAATTATAAGAGACGGTAGCGTTGAAATATAAAATTAAAGTATAAATAAGAACTTCAACTATCGGTTTAAACTTTTAGTTGAGTTGTAAATTAGTAGTAGTACCGATTTTTGAATATAAGAGAGAATCCAAATCCCTTGTTCGTTGGGAACGTTGAAAGCCATTTCATTAGCGGAGTTGTAGAGAGCAGAGAAACACATTTTCATATAGTCTGGAAGTTGATCCATTGCATTGATGTCCCACCTGATTAATTATATATTGAAATTTTTAAGGAAATATATATATATATATGCATTAAGACTGAGAATCATAAAAATATGCAATATTGTGTATAAATTAAGATAAGATTTAATGTTAATTACTTGTTAACAACATCTGTGAAGGGTTTGAGTTCTTCAAAAGTACCATAAACATCATAAATATCATCAATTGCTGTGATGAATGCAATGACTTGTGTGGAAGATCTCCTATAAGATGTGAATTGAGGCTCAAATGCTATACCCACAGTCCACAAGAAATGCTCCATCAACCTGTCCCTTGTGAAGCTCAATTTTTCTGCAAGACCTACTCTCTTCCACCACCTTGATGCGTCGGTTCAATGTTAGTTTCGAAATAGAAAGCAGATTAATTGGTACGTGTGATTATTTGAGATAATGCACGTGTTTTCTTATGTAATTGATATAACACCTCGATTTACTATCCAATCAATCTCTTGTCAGTTAAAATCATTTTGGTAAATTGAAAAAAAACATCTTACCCTTAACTCAAGCTATAACCATAATGATATTATATACTTCCTATATAATTGATGTGACATTTCTATACACCATCCATTTGTTTTTATAAAAATCATCTTATCTTTAACTAATAAAATAATCATAATGATTCACGTGATAAAATTAAGGGGTAATGATATATGGAGCCCAGTTTTCGGTTCTATAACACATAATGTACCTAAATTTTAAGACATGTTTTTGGAGGTACCTTAGTTTCGGCTCCATCTGTAAACCGTCAAATTTAACGGAAAAATGGATGTTTGTTTGTACTCACGTGCACTGCACATACCCTTATAAAATTTGAAAATGCCCAAAATACCCTCATGTAGAGGTTAGAGCTCATTCCTTGTGCCTGTGTTCATCTCTTTGCTGGGCAATGGGACAGTGGGTGTGCTGCAGCTGCAACCATATCATTTGAGGAGAGTTTCTGTTAACCATATCATCAGAGAAGATTTCTGTTTATCAGTGCTACTAGTAATTGTAGGTCATCATAAATTTACTACTGTGAGATTGTCCTCCATCACTTCATCTTCTTCTTTTATCCACGGTAATTTCTTTCCAAATCTGGTAGTATCAAACCAGATCTGCTCATGTTGCAGACGAAGAAAAAGATTTGTGAGGTTGTCCCAAATCAAATCTGATTTTTTTTTTAATTTCTGGAAAACCCAGTTTCCGGGGCCGGGAAACTCAAGGTTTGAAGTTTCCGGCGCCGGAATCTTCAAAGTTTGAATTTCCCGGCAGCTGAAAATTGTGTTTTCCAGAATATTTTTTCCAAAAAATTCTAATAAACAAATGCAAACCTCGGTCTTGTTTTTGTTTATGTTTCAATTACAAATAGATTAGGTTAGTTATGCTTTTTGCTTGAAACAGATGTATGTTGCTTGGAAGCTTCGAAATTTGATGTTTGTTGCTTGGATGGAGATTATAAACAGAGTATAGTTGAGATGATTTCTTCTTTAATAAAATAATATCAACAACTAGTTCAATTGCAAAACAAACATGCTCATGAGTAATCCACTATTCATCAATGGTCCCTGTAAAAAAAAATGGTGCTTGAATGAAGTAAGTGTTTTGAGTTTAAGACATCTGAGGAAGACAGGGCTATTTTGGGAATTTAACTTTGAAAGTTGATTTTTTCTGTTAAATTTGACGGATGACGGATGGAACCAAAACTAAGGTATTCCCAAAACTACGATTTTTAACTTAGGTACATCATGTGTTTTGAAAAGTAAAAAATGGACACCCAACTGTCATTATCCCTAAAATTAATACATGTACGACTTTATGTGAAATCTTTTGAAATACGGATATAATTAGTATTTTTTTTATCTCACTTACCTTGACATGTTTTTGAGATCTTCTTGATGATATGCTTGCACTATGTTGAAATCCAATATGGCAAGCTCAAGCAAAATAGCATCCTTGTCCTCTCTTTTTCCATAGACATGATCTATGAACCATCTAGATTCCAACCTAGGCATCCTCCAATGCAAGGGAAGCTCCAAGGCATGCCTTATGGTCTCTTCCTCAAAATCTTTGTTGGGTCCATTGTTAACAAAGTCTTGGAGAAGTTTGCTCGTGTAATCTCTTGCTTTCTCTAATATACTTTCGTTTTCTTCTAAAAGATATGAAGCTTCGTATAAACATAAAATCGCTTTGGTATCATCACCAAGACATTGATTGAAGTCTCCACTCTTATCTATGAAAGTACTGAAAATTCCTGTAGAAAACAAGTCGTGTAACTAGTTTTAACGAATTCAATTTCGCGCACACACGTGTTTTTGTATGTATATAGAATATAGATCGATATAGTAAGAATCAAACAATTTTAAAAGGTGTATTGGTTCATGTGAGAGTAAGCAAATAGTAACCTTGTGGAATGTTGTAATTGTGTTGTCTCAAGAGCCTGAAGGCAAGAGCAAGAGCATATAAATCATTTTTCTTCTCCTTCCAAAAATGGTCAATATTGTTGTATATTGTCTCCAACAATTTGTGTATTTCATGGTTAAAGTGATAAGATATTCCAAGCCTTAGCAACACATCTATGAGCTCAAGCTGAACCAAAGGATCATCCACCAATATTATATCACCAATCATCATTTTCACCTCTTCCTTGAGCTTGTTTACTTGTTCCTTGTATGATGGATCCTATTTTTATGAACATAGATCCACAACATTAAGCTCATATGTAACCATGACAAAAGAAATTGACAATATACTAAATCTACGTACGCAACGAGACCAAAATTTTCAACACTTCCTGAACGGTTTCTTTGTGTCTTAACTTAGTCTCAGCTAGTAACACTTTAGCTAAAACTCCCTCCAAGCTCTCAAAACTAATTAACGTACCCAAACACAACGTTTAATAAAATCATACCATGTAGTCGCTTTGAAGCGATTGTATGTAATTGTAGCCCCAAATAGATGGTTGGTAATCTGCCAATCGCCTAATAACAACGCTTGTTAGCACATCATAACCTCGCGTCGCTATTGTTGCTGCTGCTGCTGCTGTTGTTGCTACTTGCGTTTTAATGGCATCAACGTTCTTGCCCGACATGGAAAATTTTGGGGAAGCCATGCAAGCAGATGTCGCTGCCATGTGGAGTATGGCTTTAGCCATTAATGTTTGTATGTATGGTCTAGTTTTCTGGGAATTGGTTTTGCGAAGTGTGATGAAAAATAGAGTGAATTGAAGTAGCTGAGGTTTTATAGATTGTTTTGATGTAAAAGATAGAGAATTAGTTGAGGGTTACGCAAGTGGAGTGCATGGTTTGTGTTGTGAAGAAACCGGGACATTTTTGAACCACTAAAATTAGTTCACATTTATGTTGGTGACTATATATTGATTTGGACACACCGTAACATAAACGTTGTAGGAGGACAACGTTTTGTTGGTCCGATTTGGTCCGTCATAAAATGACATTGTCGGGGATAGGGTTCAAATTTGGACCGACCGGTGATCCGGACCGGAATCAATCGGTCTGGTCCTTAGCTCCACCGAGAATCAGATGTGGCAATCGGTCAGATCAATTATGACCCGTCCAGATTTTAGATAGGCGGGTTATGGTTGTTCTTCCGACGTCTGACATGTCACTCCCGTCCGTCAAATCAAGTGGCGTAGTTGTAACGAGCACGGCTAATTTTGGCCTGCCCTCAAGTTCAGTGCACGCACGTTTTTGATGTTTTGGGCTATTTTTGTTGGCCCAGATGCTATTGATTATGTGATGCATGTTTTTTATGTGGAAATTACGTTTTGGAACCATGAAAATTAGCTCACGTTAATGTTGAAGCTAGATTCGTAGGTACATAATTACTATTGATTATGGTGCGAGCCTTGTGAATGCGTGTGTGGTCAAGAAACCGCGATAATTTGGGTGGTATAGCAACTAGCAAGCCTGCACGTTTTCGTGAATGCGTGTTTTTGGACATTGTTTTTATCGGTAGATTTTTAATTATTACTCCAATCAATATATTAAAATTTGACCATAAACACACAGCAAATGAAGAGTACTTGAGGATGGTTGGGGTGTCGAAAGGACTACACCGAGGTTTCAAAGGTTGTACCTGAGGTTCTCCCCAAGAAAAATGGTTTCCTTAGCGGTAATTCCGGCCCTTGATAGTAGGGTGGGATACCGATGACAAAGAGTTATTAATGTCATCGTCGACAAGACATGAACACAAAACTCAATCAAATTTCTAACAAACAAAAAAATAACTAAAGTGAGAGATTGGAACACAAGTTTTTTAAAGAAAAATGAATTCTTTTCACAAGTGTCATCAATCACTTCATAGATCTTAAAAGTTTAAACCACGTTTTTTACTAATACAAAATGGTAAATATTAAAACTTATATTGTTTGAACGTATATTATAAACTAAAAACAAAATATTCTAAAACTAACTTTGAATTATAAAATCATACCATATAGTCGCTTTTGAGTGATTGTATGTAACTGTAGTTCCAAACGGTAAGTTGGTAATTTGCCGAGCTCACCATTGGCAAGCGTTGCTCTACAAACGCTGGATGTTGATCTTGGTGTGAGAGAAGAGAGAGAGAACTAGTTGACTTATATTATAATGACTTATTAATTTTTATTGTTGCTACGCATAAATAACAAAGAATTTACACTTAATTAAATTTTAGCTTAGTTTAAGCCAATGAAATATTGTCGTTACATTAAAATTCAATTATACCTCTAAATTCTAGTTAATTACATTTGTAGATCCAAATGCGTAAATAAAGAGAGAGTAAGGAAGTAGCCTAACTCATTTCTCATCCGTGCATTTGCCTACCTCAAAAAGCTTTTGACATAAATTCAGTGGTTGACTTTGTTATGAAAAAAAAATGAGATAAAATGAATATTTTTAATAATTGTTAAGTAGAATTAGTTGTACAATAAGTTTAAATTCTATAAATGGCATATATAAATATATTCAATCTTCTAATAATATGTCAGCAAGAATCTTATAATGAGTCCTGAATGAGAGAATTGAAGAACCTTGTAGGATGTGATCAGTAAGAAGAAGCAGGATCAAGCTCAAGCACCATGTCCAAATCTTTGCATAGCGTGCTCTGGAGCTTCAATTGACTGTAACCAAAGGCTCGGTTGCTGGAAAATAAAAAGAACAACATTCACATTCATTCGAATCAAGGATCACATTCTAGATATAAACTTAGGGAGATTTTGCTTTAATTCTCAAACCTTTTTCCCTTAGCTTTTACAGGAAAGTCTTTATTAATTAAAGTAAGAAGTCTTCTTAGTGGGTGTTTGAGGACATTGAACTAGGAACAAGATCTCATAAGCAAAAACAACATACCGTCGCTGTTGCAAAGTTTCCATCCCGGAGATCATTGCAAGGCGGTTGTTTGGGAAGACAATAGCATTTTGTGTTGAAAGTTGTTAATGATGGCGGATTCGATGTCTTATACTCTGTCCAACCATGTCAGGAAGGACATAGTCCGGGTCTTCTAACATGTCTACGTCTTCAGTCAAGTCAGTGTCAATCCACGTAGACCAATCGATATCATCATCATCATCATCTTCTTCTTCTTCTTCATCCCAAATGGCTTCTTTGTTCATTTGCAATTGCATGCCGTTCACCTTCTCAACTAACGTGAGTAGCATATGATGGTTCAAAACTTCATAATCCCTGTGTGCATGGTTTTAAGGAAGATTGATTTAGGAACAAAACCAAGGATTCATCTACAATTTTAACCAATATCTCACACACACCTACCTGTATGTGATAATAGCGACTAGAAGCTGAATTGCAGCGAGAATCACAAACAGATATCTGGCAAGATTTATTATCCAAGCTTGTTGTTCAAAATCCCTTGTTGTGGACCAAAGTACCGCAACTTCTAACAAGAATGTAGCGCACAATCCTGTACATGAAAATTAGTTTGAAACTTATTGATATTTTAACACTAGAAGATGGTAACAAAATGTTTACCAATATAGAGCTTGTGTCTCACTGTGTAGGTTTGCTTTGTGCTTGTAAACATGTAGATGACAAAAATTAACATAAAATAAAGAATGAAAGCTCTAATGATCCTTGATTCAATCAACATGGCATTGTGCAAAGCAAACAGCTTATCTAAAGCCACAAACATGCTTGCTTGCTTCGATCTGAAAGCTTCCTGAAAGAACAAAATGTATCAAAACTGTGTGTGTGTGCATATATATATATATATATATCCAAACCATGACTAGGATATATAAATTCGTATTAACCTGGGCTTCCAGTATTGATTTTGAATTTTCCACCAAGTGATCGTGGACTCGTTGAAGCTGTTGTTGCCTCTGAAGAAGTTCCTCTTGCTGTTTACGGCTGTAATCAGCTAACTGTTGCAGGGTAGCCCTGTTATTCAATTCATTAACAATTAATGGTAAATTTAGTTCATGGAAAGTTGGTTCATCTTGTTTTTAATTACCTGCTCTCTTCTAGTGCTTGATACTGAAATCTGGTCATGAACTCAAGGCTCTCCATTGCTGTCTGTTGTCCATCTAAGAGTTCTTTTTGCTTATCCAAAGAAGCTCCCGCCATGTTCCCAATATCATCAGCTTTACTTTGCAGATTCTCCATCTTATCAGACATGGCATCTCCAACTTTAGCTATCTCCTTCTCTATCTCCACAGCCTCATTTCTCAATATATCAATTTCATGACCCAAATTATTGTAAGAATCATGAAGCATTGCCAATCCTTCATCTAATTTTCCTCTCAACAGCGCTTGTGCTTCTTGAAGCTCTGATTGAGAAGCTGCAATGACCCTGGATTGCTCATACAAAGCTTCCGAATGCTTCAAGACAACACCAATGCTCTCTCCCACATTCTTGGAAGTCTGAGCCACTTGTTGAGTTTGAATTTCAATAGAGTTCAAAGAATTATGTATTTGATTGGAGTTGTGCAACAAAAAATCAGACTTCTCTTCTATGGTCTCCAGCTTATCTTGTGCAAGCTGTGCTGAATGTTTCAAGTCGTTCACCAATCTCTCGGTCTCATGCTTGAAAGCGTGTGTCCTGCCAGTTAATCACTATCACCATTAGCCCAAATGAAGTAAAAATGTCCACATTTATCAAAATTAGAACCCAAAACACATGACTTAACTGTAACTGATAGCAAATGGTATTTGTCTCAAGGTAGAATTCAAGATAGACCTTGTTCTGGTTTTCGTCAAGCTTTCTCCTGCAACTGAGCATGGAAGATTTGGAGTCACAGGAAGGGAGTGGAGGTCTCCCGGAGTCCATTTGGTAGCAATCGGTGAGATGCCAAGCGAATCTAGATCGCTTCTCTTCATCAGCAAAAATCTTGGAACACCCAACAAAGAGACTCCCATACGCATTTTGGAAACAAGAATTGGAGTTGGAGGCAACTAATTTCATCCTAGCATTCTCAACCAGTTTGATCCCTCTCTGGTCATTGAAACCTTCAGTGGAGTACTCAGCAACAAATCCACCTTTTGCTCCTGAAGATTGATCACGGCCGTTCTCCGCAGATGCCGAAGAAGAGAACCAGCCCCATGCCTGGCATCTTTGTGACAGTGACACACAGATCAAATTCAACACAAACAGAAGATAATTGTGACGACCCATCACACCAAATCAAAACCTGAAGTCGAATTCAATAAAATTTCAGCTTTCACTTCACAGAACAATACTAAATGATGTCTATGGCTGAATCAAGCATGACCAGAGGATTTATTTATCTTCCTTAAAATCACAGAAATTTTTGACAATCATGACAGACAAAGATGGGTATTAGTCAGTTGCAATTTCCATTTCACAAGCATACAAAAAAAAAGCAACAATGATTATACATACAGCCAAATCATATTTATAATAAAAACGGTTAAATTATAAAGTTCTTATTTTTATTATAACAAACAAAACGAAAAATCAAATTTATCCCCAAATTAGGGTTTCTTCGAACTTCTAAAACCCACACGCATTGGAACAACCTTAGAATCATATAAAATATACCAGAAAGCTAACGTTACTCACTGCTTGCCATTTGCCAAAACGCTTCGACGAACAAAGATGAGAAAGCTGCGAGATTTTTTTTTAGGGTTAGGGCTTGAGTCCTTGAAAACGCAAATAATTTGAAAACTACAATTTGAAGAAACTCGCAGAAGTTGCAGAAATTGGGAGAGAAATGAGAGGGCGAGAGAAGCAGAGAGTGGATTTGATTTCCAATTCTCTGGGTTTATATATATTGGGGTAATAGAGCATAAGCCCTGAAAACTAGATTAATTACAACAAATGCCACTGGAACTTACACATAAATAAAAACCGAAACAATCATTATAGTTTGTAACGATCATGTTAGATGTACGGTTGTTAGAAGATTTGCGAATAGAGTTGCCCATTCTCACGATGGTCGCGTTATTTTTAAGATGGGATCATCAATCTCGACTTTGTTTATAATGTTGTAAAACTTGCTTATGTTAACTAGAATGGAACAAAAAAAAAAATTTATAAATTCATTAAATTTGAGGATAACAAGTAATAAAGAACAGGCATTGAAAACTGATCCAAACCAAACAACTCGATGTAGCACCACACATGGACCACTCGATTCGCAAATCTATACAAATTTATCACGGTCTAGTCATGCTTTTGGTTTGGGTGGTGCAACTTTACAGGCAATGTTCTCGACCACCTTTTGGTCCACCTTCATCGCCTTGGAAAGAACTTCCGGCGGCATGGGCGGGTTGGCGGTAAACAGAGTGGTCACGACGCCGACAATTCCGGGAGACTGGCAGTCGAAGGCACAGAAGACGGCGGCGCTTACAGTGCCGGCGTTCCGCGACCAGTGCACGAGCCCCTGAGGAATCACGAACACCTCACCCTTTGTAAGCTTCTTGGTGAAGTGCACATTTGCGGTGCTGACGAAGCCTACCTCCATGTCGCCTTCGATGACGTACATGACCTCGGTGCCGCGTGGATGGTAGTGCGGCGGGGGGGCCCTTCCCGCGGCACAGGACACGCGGG
>JAYMTA010006591.1:0-10267 GCA_036897625.1 Pelargonium cotyledonis
CTGGCCGCCGCCGGAGAAAGATCGGGATCTAGGAGGTGGCCGAAAAGGATTTGAGAAGATGAATGCGTGTCCATGGCCGTGGTCGTGTCCGGAAGCGAGGAGATGAGTGCGCGGCCGTGGCCGACGGCGAGAAGATGAGTGCGTGGCTGGCGGCGATGAGATGATTGTGTGGCCGTGGCCGGCAGCGAGGAGCAGCACATCGGAGTGGGATTTGGGAAGAGGAAGAACACATGAGAACAAAGCCAAACAAACCAAACCTAATCCTTATTGTGAAATTACCTTTTAGTCCTCAAGTGATGGATTCATGCTAATAAATATTTAGGGGCAAAACTGTAATTATATATTTATTATTTTATTAACATAAATTCCGGTCCGGGCCCGGGCACATCCGGTCTGACCTGGACTGGACCGGATTAAAGCCATATATAACAGACCGGCCCGGACTGGACCTATACGGGCGGGGGGCCGGGTGTGGTCGAACCGGTCGGTCCGGCTTTCCGGGTTCGGGCTAATAATGAAGAGCTCTAATCGTGTTAACATGAAAAACACATTAAGTTGATTTTTTGTATAAGCGAACATGCGAATACTAATATATTTTTTTATAAAAAAGATGATTTGTCAAAAGTGACATAGGTCAATGACATCAAATTTGTGACTAACAGTTAAAATTAATTGATATCTAATTGTAATCACTAGTTCGTTTAATTTTTTAAAAGTTCAATCACTAATTTGTCATTTTGAAAAGTTCAACCACTACTTTAACTTTTTACTCAAAGTTCAGCCATCAAATTAAGCTAATGGTCCAAAAAATAAAAACAATGTTAGTAAAAATCATCGGAGAAAGTAGTAAAACTTAAGCCTAGCCTTGACATTTGTATTAATAAAAATGGAAAGTTACACATACATACCTTGTAATTAACACTTTTTACACGTTGATTCTTTCAACTTTAGTTTGCTACTATTGACTACCTTGTACTATGTCACTTAAGTTTTCATTCAAATTTTCTGTTAAAGTAACAGAATATTCTAATAATTGAGTCATGTGCCCAACACATGACTAATTTTTTTTTGAAATTCCAATATTGCCCTTCACTATACCTTCTTCTTCATCAATGGCTCGTCGAAAAAATCAATCGTTCCCAAAAAAAATCAAATTTTCGCCGGAATAATCAATTATGGGATGTTAATCATAATAAACCAAAATAATATCCAAAATCATCAATTAATCCAACCAAATTGCAACCCACCAAACTCGGTTTAATTAGCCCAAAATGCCCCAAATTCTCATTCCCATTTATAAATTTTGTGTCTTTTTGACTTCATCTTTCTTTTTCCTTTCATTTTCTCATATGGATTCTCTCAATTTTTTTTAGTTTTTTAATCTCTAGGAAAATCCCAGTTCAGCTCACAATCAAGGAAATCAAGAGCCAAAACCCCATCTCCGGTGACTGCGCCGCTGTCGGCGAACCCTGCAACTTTGTCTCCTTCTCCGACCTCCAACTCTAGTCAACTTCAAATAATCACCATCAGATCAGGTGCTTGTCAGATATGGCTTGCCCGGCGAGGTCACGGCGAAGATTGAGCAAAGGAGCTCGGCCACGACCATGAATTAGCAGAGATAGGCGCAGGTCACCGTCGGTCGTGTTGGAGCAGAGCAGTCCGGCGAGTCAGATCTGGAGATGGAGGCCGATTCAGATCGACGACGTTCACACCGGAGATCGGTCTGTCGCCGACCGTCGCTCGTGGAGAGCCGTGTTGCAGATCTGGAGCTGGAAGCAGGGCGGTGGAGGCCCGAGGTTGGATATCTGGAGATGGAGGTCGAGCATGATGACGACACGAGTTCCGGCGACGGCGAGAACGCAAGTTTCAGCAACGGCGACAACGGAGCAGAGAACTCCGACCTCCATATATGGTTTGCTAGAGACGGCGACTACGCGAGTTCTGGCGACGGCGAGGACACAAGTGGTAGTCGTAGCTCGCCAGAAAATCTAGTCTAAATCCCAAATCTGTTTTTTTTTTTTATTTATTTGGAAGACTATTTTGGTCATTTATTTTAACACCTTGGAAGAAAACTTAGTATAAGTTAGTGAATAGTAATAAAATAAAGTTGAGAAGAACAAAGTAGGCATGTGTAATTTTTACTAATAAAAATGATACATAACTCAATTGGTTTTTTATCTATCTTAATACATGTCAGTCATTTTCTGGCATCTAAAGACAATCATCTTTCATTAACCAGCAACTATCCAAAGTCAAATTTTGCACATACAGGATATGCCTCATAATGAAAGTAAAGAATGTCATATGGAATGATTCTCCCTTACCCGCTCGCTAACTGCTGGTGCACGTGTACAAAACTATCGCCTTGGGTATTCTTGTGCTCGCAGGCAGAGGCACCGGCTTCCACCTCTTTTAACACTATACATAACAGCACAGCTAGTCTCACCATTCAGCCAATGCGGGCTAAAAAATGTCGGCTGCCAGACCCAACGAAGCTCTATGTTGGACTTGGAGCTGCTCCGTCAATCTATAAATTATATATGTAGTGAAAATAATAACTGCACGTCTCCTTCAGTGACATGAAGCTTAAAATGATTTAGCGGGCACCCTTAACTCTACTTTTCTGATTTTTCACCTTATCTGATTTCAAAGGCATTGAAACAAGGCCAAGAACAGAGGAATATGAATTTTGTTCTACATGGAGAAAGCACAGAGCCTTACTAGCAGCGTTCTTTTCAGCAGATTTCTTACTATTGCAAGGCTGCCCGACAAACTGCATCCCGTTGAACATGACAGTAGACTGGAACTGGTTGTGTTTCAAAGATTTTGTCTTATAGGTGAGAACATCTGGATATCCAGCTCTTGCAAGCAATGTTTGTAGCTTATTTTTAGCATTATCACCACCCCCACCTGTCGTCTTCGCTGCAACTGTCTCTTTTTTTTCCTTCTTTTTCGGTAATATCTGGGAACGACCAAAGACAAATTTACCGTAACATCGATCCTCAGAAACCAGAAGTCTCACAGCTGATAGGAGCTCATGGTGGGATTCAATATCCATCTTGGGATTTTGTAGCTGCCCACAAATAACACCAAGTAAATCAGTAACAATTATTATTATTTTTTTCATTTGGTAACTGAAATGTATGGATTTAAAAATTTACATAAAAAATGTATGCAACTGCTAAATACGGATTTCCTGGACTTATAAAACCCCATATGTTGATCTTTAGTCTAATTTCCGTCAAGGAACTGTGCTAATGTTGGGGAAACAAATCTCATAGGAGAAATATAGTAAAAATACAAAAATCAATGAGACATCCTGCAATTTATTATATAGTTCAAAATAAAAATAATTTTGTAGGACCGGCAATCTTTTGCAATACCCGCAATTTATTGCTGATAAAAAAAAAATCCTGCAATTTATTAATCAATGTATTTTATTCAATCGATTACTTTATTATTGTTTATCAAATTGATCAAAAATAAAATTTGGGACCTAAAGCAAACATGCATTTAAAACAGAGCGGGTAACTTCAAAAATATGACCAGATCAGCGGATCTAACATTAGAATTTTAGCAAACAATAAGTACATACTTTATCCTGTATAAGCTCCTCAAGCTCTCTCTTCAAGCCCAGATAGGTATCTGCCAGAGCAGGATTCATAAAGAACTCGAGGAATCCACCCAACATTTTCAGGTGTCCATCCTAATAAACAGTCATCACAAAAAGCATTAACAAAATAAGACTGACCTGAAACCTAGAAACAAACATGTATCTAGAACAATGAAGAAGAAAAACCTGCATAACTATAATTAGGGAACTTACCGGTCCATCCATGGCAACATTTCCTCCAAAAAGAAGAGCGGTTGAATCAGATACACCAGTTGAATCCCGAAGGAAAACTGTATTCATCTTCACTTTCTCATTGAAAAGTAGCCATGGGTATGGAATTTTAGGTACCCCAGCGTTTACAGAATTCTACAAAGTTCATTGAGAATGGGAAGAGTCAGAATTTGATACAATACAGTTTTCCATTCATATAACAGGGTCACATGAAACATAAGTAGCTGAATAACATACCAATTGCAGAAGCACCTGACCATCCTCCAAAGTTTTCAACCCTATTGACCTCGCTTTATTCTGTACATACAATTTAAAAGTAAACAAAATATCTTCTTTTTTTTGTAAGAGAATGAAAGCTTCCAATGACAAACCATGATAATAACAGTAGTTTAAAATAATAAATCAATCAATAAATAAAAAGCAGCAATACTTACCACAACAGAGCAAATTCCAGGAAATAGTCCAGCACAGATAATTGATCGGACAAGATACTCATCGCGGCTCCATGCATTGCGAGCCTCTACATTCTGATCAACTAGACCAGTATCCTTGAGCAAACTAAAGAACTGCTTCCGAAGAGAATCAATGGCTTTCAATGTTTGTGCAGAAAGAAAATTTCTCCAGCAATACTCATAACCAGAGTTTTGTCTCTCTGCGTCTTTCCATCCCTCGTAAGCTCGGACAAGCGCAAGATGGTCACTATGGTCCTGTCCAGCGAATTGGGCTTTTGCTGACTCTGCAAGCTGAAAAAGAAAAGGATTAAATGTCACTTCTCACTCCATTGAAATCTGTAAACTCATGTTAATTCATCATTAACATATAGGTTCTACCCCCACCACAATCAGCAGTTTCATCACAGCCAGAAACTGTTCTCTTCGGTATTTCTGATAACTTCAGAGTCTATGGACTTCAACATTTCTTCTACTTCTAACTTTATCATGCACAGCAATAGAGCAAATCAAATGAGGAAAGATAAGTGATGCATATCTTCTGCCAGCCATGAAGCATATATCGCTAATAAACATTTTTTTGATAGGCCATATCGCTAATAAACTAGAACAAAGGACTTGTGGCGACATGAACAGTTCAAATAAAAAATAACAAGCATCCAATAAGAACTAATAGATAAATGATAAGAGTTGTAGGACAACAAAGCAATTGATCCTGATACTGTATCCATGCAAGTCAAGCCCAATAGATGAAATCAGAATAACAGTTGCAAATACAAAAATGATAAACAAGATAAGTAACTTACATCTTTCTTGTCAAACGGAATCAGGAATGGATCTCTAACACTAAGACCAGCAACAACAGTCATTATAGGATCCAGACAATTGAAAATAGCCCCTAACAGAAGCATTTTTCCAAGTTTAGGCTCAACTGGAAGCATTGACAAGTTACGTCCTGTAAAGCACCGATATTATTTTGAGCATATTATAATAGAACTAAGCTAAAAGCACTACTGCAAATGACACATATACAAGCGTTTGCATGTTTAAAGGCACAGAAATGGTCCAGATGAAGTTCAAAATCTCCAAACCTAGCACTGTCAGATTTTCATTTTCATCTAAAGCCCCAATAATCTTCAGATATTCAACAGCATTTTGAACCTACAAAGCATACAGGGCTCAAAGCATTAATGTGAAGAATCTGAAACATATAATGGTAATAACAAAAGTAGGAGAAATCAATGCCATTCAAATACAAGTAAAGTGAAATCAATGCCATTCAAATACAAGTAAAGTTTAATGATAATAACCAAATTTATAAAAGATAGCCTGGCAAGTAAAGTTTTGAGTGTTTCTACGAACAGAAGAACCATGAAGAAACTTACTGAAAGAGACTCTGGAGGCTGCAAGGCCCTGGATAAAAATTCTGTAATGCTTCCAAGTTCTAGAGTTTTGATTTGCAAACATAGAGACTGCAATGGAGTCCTTAAAAGTTCTGGCAACTGATATTCAGCAAAAGCATCATATACACTACTAGGATAAAGATGATAACACTCGCCAGGTTGAACACGACCTGCTCTGCCCCGTCTCTACATTAAACAAGGAAACCAGTATATAATTCATACTACAAAGTTGTATGTCTACACCAACCCAAAAAAATCGCTTGAAATCATTTAGCTTGGATTAGTGTGTAGCATTCAGTCATCATAAAAGCCTTACCTGACGAGCAGCAGCCTTTGAGATCCAGGATGGAAGTAAACAAGGAGTATTATTGAGTGCATCATATGATGTCTCTTTTGCCTTTCCACAATCCACCACGAAAACCACATCATTGATGGTGATACTGGTCTCAGCCATATTAGTAGCAAGAACTATTTTTCTGATTCCATCTCCAGGTTTATCAAATATTAACCTCTGTATAACACAGGAGCGGAAAAAAAGGCAAGTACAAAATAAACAAGTATTACATCAAATAAAATAAAAATAATTAAAAAAAAACACTATTTTAGACCTAAAGTTCTGAACTTGTGAATAAGATGTGAAATACTAAATTGAAATTGTGTACATCAAGACTACTTTTCCCATGGAGCAGGAAATATAGAGGATTCATAGAAAAGATATTAAATAAAAATATGTTCAATTTAAAAAACAAAATTTCAAGACATATTACCATGAGTACTACCTTTCTTACAGAAATAAGCTAAATAGAGTGAAAACATTGATGTCTTCAGAACTACAGAAATTGTGAAGCGCACATATAATAAAGCTCACAATGAATAGGATGTAATGTTATTACCTGCTCAGAGCTGGGCATGGAACCATGACATGCAAGGAGCAACACCTTACTGGGATCTCCCAAGATATGATGGGACTGGAGCTGCTCCTTCAAAGCATTTATATCATCCCAGCCAGTCATGAAAACTAAAACTGCACCCGGTTTTTCTTTCTGGACTATGTGACAAAGCACATGTTCAATGAGGTTAAAGCCAATAGAATCAGGATTCCAACAAGATAGTGAATCCTGAGTTCGATAACTATATCGCTTAAAGTCAGAAATTTCAAGTGCATCCTGTTAAAAAAAATATGTGTTAACATTAAGTTTACTGAAAATAAAAGCATAGTACAAAAGCCAACTGTAACAATCAAACTATACAAAAATACCTCAACAGCTGAAGAAATCTGGCTCTTCCTCTTTCTGAGAGTTTGTTTTTGCATTTTCCACATCTTGTCTTGACCATAATCATCAACTTGATTATATGGAGTTAATCGATATCCAGTCATTTCCAGAACATTTTCAAGAAAATGTGCTCGAACTGGGTGTGTAAACCCCTGAAAAAGAAAAGGAGGAAACATAATCCATCAGGGACACCCTGGCTTAGACTTAAAATTTACCAAGTATTCGTACAGACATCAGTTTTTCAGCTAAAAATTCTTACTTGTTTCCCTAATTGAGGGGAAACAGCGTACAGAGCAACAAAAGTATGATATCCAAGACTATATATTAACAGAAAACTAGAAAAGTAAATGTTTTCTCTCTTAAGTCGCCTAGAAATTGGTGCTACAGCCTACAGTATCAATAGGAAAAAACTTATTACAATTGTCTCAATCTCATTTGCCATTTGTTCCTAGAAATATGAAGTCACATAAACAAACTATTATGCAACTATATCCTGAACTTACAGGAATATGAATCATTGGAGCACCGCTAAAGTAGGAAGAAAATAGCTCAGCATTTAGAGTTGCACTCATCAGAATCAACTTCAAATCAGGTCGGCGAGGAAGAAGTTCTTTCAGGACTATGAGAAGAAAATCTGATAGACAGGCAAAAATGATAAGAATCACATTTATATTTTAAATACTAAAGAACACAACTTGAAACACGTCCATGTTACCTTCATTCATCCCACGTTCATGAATCTCATCAACAATAACATGAGTTACACCATTTAATTGCCTGTCAACAAGTAATCTCCTCAATAATATACCAGTAGTGCAAAACAGAAGGCGTGTGTCCCTTCCTTTCATTCCTTCTAACCTAACTTTATAACCAACCTTTAAAGAGAAAAAACAAAGAAAACAAAAGTGAAAATCTACTACAAGAACCAAAAATTATCAATTTGCCTACATAATTCTTTTCGTCCCAAAGCAACATAACATCAAGATCAGAAACTAACAGATTCTCCAATTTGCTCCCCTCGCTCTGCAGCAACTCTTTCAGAAACAGTCATGGCAGAAATTCGTCTAGGCTGAGTACAAATAATATTACAAGCGGCTCCACGAGCAGCTTCTATTTCAGATTCTAATATATACTGAGGAAGCTGTGTAGTTTTACCACAACCAGTCTCACCTGAGACAACAACAACCTGCAAAATTATTGCAGAAATAATACATAAGATTTTGAATCTATACGCACATGATAGCATGAAGAATATAATATATATATATATATATATATATTGCACTAAAAGAGTATTGAAAACAGGGATACAGAAGAAAAACAACCGATATTTCTTAATTCACCTGATTTTCTGATATTAGTTTCAGCAATGTATCCTTCTCTTTATGAGCAGGGAGACTTCTACGGAATTCAAGCATTGCCTGGCCTTCAGGAGATTCCTATAGAAGAATCAGCAGGTCAAAACACTCAATGAACTGAACTTCCATGTGGATAACAACTATAGCATATGTAGAACACTGTATGAAATTTGGCAAGGTAAAAGTAAAAACAAACCTGCCAATGTTGTTGCTTCGTACGCAACTGCAAACTTCTGCGCTGGAGGTTTTTTTCCATCGCAGCACTATAACTCTTTGAGGGCTCCTTCCGTTCTTGATGTCCTTCCCCAGTAGCTATACTTTCACTGGTGCTTGATCTCAGCAAGAAATTATCTGAAGTTTTTTTCCTGCTCTTGCTCTTTCGGTCAAGGTGAGCTTTGAGATGGGCATCTACTTTTTCTTGCAATCCATTTGGTAAGATAACCTGTAAGTGCCCCCAACAAGATTAGTGAAATACATGAAGCCTACTAAGACATAACGAGCCCTCAAACAATATGCAAATCTCTCAACTGTTTTCGAAAACAATAAATGGTGGCATACACAATAAATCAAGCAATATGTCTAGAGGGTGTCGATTCAATCCATACGTAATTCATAATGTACTAAACGAATAAGGCAGAAGAGGGTCAGATTGCGAGAAAATACCTCTCTTTGCGGACGCTTAACATCGAGATCAGGCCTATAATTGGGCAGAGGTGCTTTACTAAAGGCAACAGCTTTTTCATATTGACGGCTGCCAAAATAAACAGCACATTACAAACACACAATACTATAGGCATTGTAAATTATAAAAATGAGAAGAAATGAGGGTACCTGTGTAAACCCATTCGTGTTGCCAGAGCTGAAAGATGCTGGAAATCGCGTCTGTCCTTCTTCTCCCACGACACAACTTCTTGCTCGTTGCTATTCTGGAGAAGCTGCCTCAATCTCCAATCCCACTCGTCAACATTACCACTCTGAAACCCAAAAAAAAAAAAAACAAATTCGTCACATTTTACACATTTCAAAATTGATAATCATCAGAATTGGGTATTCTTGCGCCGAACTGACCAGTCGCGAGTTGAATTCGGCTTCTCCGTCAGATTCATCGCTGGCTGATTCGTACGCTAACCGGCGATAATCGAAGCTCAGCTGATTGTGCTTGAATTGCTTGGCCTTCCTCTCCCTCAAAATCCTCTCCAACTGAGCAGCACCGGCGGCCCTGGAGCCAGCCCAGCAGGCCACAGAAGCCTCAGAAGAGGCCAAGAAAAGAGGAACGGAGGCGGCAGTGAAGGCCATGGCCTGGCTCCGGGAGAAAGCAGAAGGCATGGAGGTTGGGGGTCGGCGGAGAGAGAGAGACGAAGTGGGTGGCCTGAGGCAGAGGCGGAGGGAGGAGGAAGACATGGACATGGTGATGAATTTGGGGAAGGTGGTGACAGTTGTGGTGGCGGTTTTGGCGATTCGAGCGTAGCCCTGGAAAACGGTTGGGCAGCTCATGGTGGTTGCAATGGCAATGGCAATGGAGGTTCCTTCACATAGCCTGACTGACTGGATAGATATCGTTAGGGTTTAAGTTAGGATTTTGGGTGATATTTGAGAAGTGGTGAAGGCAGACTTTACGTTGCGTGGCGTCCCAAGAGGCCCACGTTGGCTATACAAGTGGTTACGGAATCGGTTTTTTTCCTTCACTAGGTAATAGTCGTCAGATCCACCGGAAATATTTTCTATCACAACAAAATAAAATGTATTACTCAAATAATGTGAAAATAGACACATTTTTTTATTCACTTACTTTTAATATTTTTAAAAGAAAAAAAGTTCATTTTAGTTCTTGTACTATTCAAAACGTTTCGGTTTAATTCCTGAATTTGCAAGTGTTTCAGAATAGTCCAGAGTTGAATGCAAAAACAAATATTTTTTTTACTAATTAGGTAAAAAAAAT
>JAYMTA010006592.1:0-10266 GCA_036897625.1 Pelargonium cotyledonis
ATAAAGAAATCTAGTTCATTTAAAAAAAAATCTAAACTGTATTTTCCTTCTTGAAATTTAGCGGGCAACGGTCATAGAAGCTCTTCCCATCATCTCTATAAAACCTCGGAATTGGCTGTTGAAAATTTTCTCTTCAGAATTCAACCGCGTGAAGCTAGATTCTCTTCTCCAACTCTCCTCCCTCCACAAACAAAGCTCAAGTTTTGCTGTTATTTCATGACATTGAAGTGCTATATGTTATTTCCAATTGTGGAACATATGCAAAAAGCTATGCAAGATTCACGCCTACGTGCAACCAGATCTCACAGAAATTAGTCAAATTACTAATGTACTTGACACTTTAATTGGAAAACATTTATTCTAAATTCCATTTTGTCTTTTTCCTTTTTTGTAGCTATGGTTGTGTTTGACCATTCTCAGTACGTATGGTGTCCTTCAGTACAACATTGGTTGTCGAATGTGCAATGAGATCATTCCCGCAACCCGCAATGGGGATCTAGGAAGAGAAGGGGCAGCAGACCTCAAGGTCCTGCATATGCCAATGCTGTTGATGTAGGTGTTCCTCATCAAGCCCAAGGTCATGTTGATGTAGAAGCTCAAGGTCCTGCAGATGCCATTGCTGCTGATGCAGGTGTTCCTCATCAAGCCCAAGGTCATGTTGATGTAGAAGCTCAAGGTATTGTGGATGGTGGTGCTCCTCCTCAAGTTGATGAAGAAGTCATAGTTGCTGCAAAGACTTTAATAGCAATAAGTAACAACACTCAACATATTGACTGAAGTATCATGAACTGTTCTGGTTGCTTGATCATGGGGACCAAAGCAACAAAGGGACATTGCAGTGTATTTCTGCTCCTGGTCCTGGTGGATTTGCCTTTGCTCCATCTGGGTTCATGCCAGCTTCTACCTCCACATCTTCTTCATTGAAACAGCTCAATCTCACATTGCTTTTCAACTTGGTGATGCAGCTTTCTGGCATGTGGGGATTTGTTTGTGTCACTGTTTTTGTTTGTTTGTTTGTCTCTTTCATTTCTGGGACTTTTGTTATTGGTGTATAGTATTTAGAATATTAGTATATGATATGCTTTAGTAGTTTAGTGTGATGGCATTGTTTAGAATTTGAGTGTAACAGTTCCATGAACAGAACAGACATCATATAAAACAAAGCTGTATTTTTTATCCTACTATCAGGTCGTTGCTTTCAATCTTCACAGAATTGCGAGCAAAACATAATTTTATTAGGTATACTGTTTCAACGTGAATATATTTATAAGCACTGATCTACACAAACCACACTGTTTGCTATAGCCTATGTTTCTTTTCATACATCTAGAGAGCCAAAATACTAGGCTGAGAATTCGCAGACCCGTTAAATAACTTACCAAGAAATCCCCCTTTTAGTTTGTTGAAATGGAACTGCCCCCATTTCTTCGAGGAGTCCCTAGTAGTAGCAACAAATTTTCTCAGCTTCAAATTCTTGTCCTTGAGCATGCCCACAGCTAGGCTTAGCTGCCTTATCACCTCCCTCTTCTCTTCGTCTTTCTGCATCAGTTGCTCTTTCTGGATCTTGTTCGCATCTCTGAGTTTCGCTATCTCTTCTCTCAACTTCATCATTTCATCATTGTGGAACTTATTGGGAACTTCTTTGTCCATTTGCTTATCAATATGGGTTTCATCTTCTTGTACCAGATCCTCTATAAGAGACCCAGCATCAATGTCAACCTCAATTGATACTTCGCTATTCATTTGTTTATGAATTTGAATTTCATCTATGGATCCTCAACTTCAGACTCAGAAGACTCCTCGAAATCAGAAGCATAAGAGTAGGTACTGTAGGCTTGGTCCATTATGCTCATTGACTTGTCTGAAAGAGATTTCTCGAATGAGAATGGAGAGCATAAGTTAGTGAGGACTCGAGGAGTTCCTGAGTCAGGTTTAAGTAAATCATATCGCTCAACTAATGACCGGTGGGCACCATAGAAATCTTCAACCAAGCTGATCAACTTGGGTCTTTTCTTGTAATACATCTCTGCGCGTTTGGCAAAGGAATCTGCGTCTTCCTCAATTATTTTTAGCATCGCGTCTGTCTTCTCATCCAACTCTGCCATGGCAAAAAGAAGAAATGCAGAATCTGAGCATCAAATCTTTAAATATAGTTGAAAGATTTTCCAAGAAAATTACTATACAGCTATCATGGAACTTGATCAATCATGACTACATCTTATCCTTTTTCTAACACCTGAAATGTTGATTGTTATCAACCTTCTTGCGTAGGCCTCCACTTTCCAAGTTCACCCACCAAAAGACGGGAAAAGAAAACAAGAAACCAATATAAAACTATAAAAAGAAGCATTAATTGTGTTATTGTAGAGACTAAAAGCCCTAGTGGAGATATTAAAAATTAATGTACACAGGAAAAGAATTGAATCAACAAAACAGGATAGAGGTTATGGCGCTTTTGCGGTCTCAGTTCTTTTAGAACCCACTTTTCATGATTCCAGACAGTCCTTCAATGCTTAACCAGACTCCCATGGGTCCTTAACATTATTAAGCCATAATGAAAGCTTTTAGAGTCCTAAAGTGAATCACCGAACCACTTCAAGGTCATTCCTAAAAGTAAATATATAAAATTATCGACATGAATATAACAAACAGTAAGAACACGGTGCCTTCAGAACCAAAACAATGAAGTTAAGATCCGACACATCCACAATTCAACCTTGAGCCCCATTCGTTCCTCATATAGTATAAATCACATGCTTGTGGACCTGTCTTCACTCTTTCACATGAAAATGTAACCTCTTTTAGGGCGACATCTTGCAGAAATTGCTGATGGGAGAGGATGTATACCTCAACTAGTATCATTTTTTACGCCCACTCGTACTTGGACCACCAAAATTTTAAAAACAAAAAGGTAAACAAAAGATTGTAAATTGTAATAGTATGCCATACCTAACAAGTGGTGGAACCCTTATCCAACCCCACAGTCTATCCAATGACCAGAGCACAACCAATCAACAACCCGGATCTTGGACTTATTGTCCCCTAAACTTTCCGATTTTTACTAACCTTCACATTCTCAAATTCAAATTTTGTTTTGTCAATACACTCAAACACAGTAACCTACCAACACATCAAGGCCACAATGAGCACTTTACATTTTACGAGTTCACTTGTAAGTCAAATCTTAAATCTATCCAAAAGCAACATCAATTTGAATTTGAGAATCAACAGTAGTAAACAGAATCCAACAAACAAAAGTGCGAGCAACGTGCAATTTACCTGCAAGAGTGGATTGAAGCCATGGGGATCGCCTAGAGCCGCTGTGACTATCGAACCACCACCTGCGTGATGACATTTGCCTCTGCATCCCCATCATCTTCCTCTCCTTTTTAGTCCTCACCTTCACTCACACATCAACCAAACAAAAAACTCGAAATTCTCTACCCCAAAATCCACATAAATTAAGCAATTAACACATATTATTTCAAGAAACAAACCAACAATCATGGAGCTTGTTCATCAATCAACACATACAATAAGGGTCAAAACGGCAATTTCACAAATTCATGGAAGGAAAATGAAATCCTCGTTTCATTAAGATACGCCAAAAACAAGAAATAAAATGCCAAATTTAAGGTCTTTCCGAAAACGAAAATGTTGAAACCGTCCGTTAATTTACCAAACTGCCACCCTCCGCCCTAAAAACTCCGACCACCGAACACAGAAACACTACAGCCTGCAACTCTCTACAAAAACCAACTGGCACTAACACTAGCTCCAGGTTCACTACATATATAAGAAGAGAGAGATGATAGAGTACCTGAGTTCAGTGACGGTTCTTAGCCAGCGGTGAGATAGAGAGAGACGAAAATGGCAGGAGCTTCTCCGAGTTCTGTTCTCGAGTATCTGAAGAGACTGATATGGTGGTATCGTCCTAGTATTTTCAGATTTTATTTTGTCTCTTATTCTGTGTGGACTGTCCAGGCACGACGCGACACGTGTGTATCAGCCAAATATGTCGTGAGACTAGAGGCGTTGGGCGCTAAATTCCAGCAATAGTAAAGAAAATTTAAATTCGAAACCTTGATTTCCGATATAACCCCTTCTGTAGCCATTTGAATTTGAAAAAACTGTGCGATAATGTGGAGGGGTATTTTGGGTATTGGAAGATAATATGCATCGCTGTACAGTACTTGGACCGGTCTGAGAGGATCATGTGGAGCGTAAGGTGCTGGAGCACCAAATGTTTATATATGTAACGGTCGAAAATTACAGAGAGGATGAGACAGTCTTGACTTTGAATAATTTTGTTGAAACACACAACCGACAGTAGTATTGTACGTTAGATCCAACCCCGAAAAGTTCAACTTATCACAATCTCCAGCAGTTAGTAACTTAACTGCTCGAGGGCAGGGTCCATCAGTATAAATCAACACAAGAACTGGAGTCTGATACTGGTTTCTTTGAACTCCATATAAATTACCTTTGAAATAAATGATGTCATTCAAATCGCAAGTACCTTGGATGCGAGACAAGACAATATCCCCGGGATAGGCAAAGGATAATATGGAATCTCCTATCCCGACATGGGCAACGAGCAATACAATGCAATTATTAGGTGAACTATCAGGGTTGGTGATCATGCCTTATAAGGATTGTACTCAACCCGAACCTCATCGCCAGGACTGATTAAGCTACGAAGTGAGAGAAGGGGAAGGGTGGCTCGGTAAAAGGGTGGAGGAGACTGAGCTCAAAATCGGTGGGGCCGAGGGTGACCATCCAACCAAATGGCGATCCCCAACCATGTTTTCCAGCAATTTCAGGCAGGTCAAGCACAAATTCCTTTGAAATGCTAATATTGGGATCCAAGGTGCAAAACCTAAACTTGGAATTGCTAATGTCGGGACCGTAAGTGCATAACCTGGACTTGTGAACGGAATTGTCATCGGATTTGGGATCGGGACCAGCTCGGAGCATACAAGGAGCAAAAAAATTTAGGGTTTTGGTTGAGATTGTAAAAATCAGCAGCAAAAGAGTACCAGTGACGACAAACAACACAGAGATTAACATAATTTTCAATGGAATCCATATTATCAGCCATCAGATACAAGACATCACCTGAAATTGAGCCCCAATCTGCTTGTCGATGAGGTGGATGTGTTCTTCTTCTCTTAGGTAACCTGAGAACAGGTTCCATTTCTGTCTCTCTTCTCTTAGGTAAGCTCTGAACAGCCTCCATTACTGTCTCTTACTCGCAGATTTGGCTTGTAGACGAAGCTAAAGGGATTTTCGGTTGGCCGTTAGGTTTTCAAATTCGAGGTTTATAGTCCAGAGTTGCTATACTTTACTTATTAGGAATTGGGCCTTAATGGGCCTAGTTGAAACTACGCTTTTGTCCATACAACCCAGCCCATCAAACTTCCAGAAAAACTATCATGCCCAGTAATCTTGTTGGGCCGACCAGCCCATAGGGAGGAGCCGTTCTTTTTTGTTTATTTAATTTTTTATTTTACTTATTTTGACATCTATGTGATGCACAATAATTTAGTCTATAGACATTAAAAAAATACAGTTCCTCCACCTCCAAACTCGTGTATCAACTTGTTAGACTTTAACTTGATGTATCGATTCATAAACAAGTTAGTAACGTGTACATATACATGTTTATGAATGTGTATATGTGTACGTACATGTACATGCATGTGTGCATGCACGTACTTATATATATATATATATAAGCATTACACGTATACAAGTAATAATTGAAGTGAGTTATGATGTGTGGGAATTGGTTAAGGTATTTATGCTTTTGAGCAAGTGAGTGGGAGCATTTCTTTCTCTATGATTCAAAGTTGACATTCCCCTATCCACCATGCACTCTGTTAAGTGTTAACAGTTGAGTGTTAGTTCTCATTTATCTCCACAAATATCAAACTATACATTAATCAATATATATAAGTTGTACATTCTCTTCACTTTAATGCAATACAATGACAATGGATTCTTGCAGAGAGAACAAAGATGATGATGAAGCACAAGAGGACCCATGTATAATTAATGCCCTTTGGTGTCTCTGTAGGGACAATTCATGGTTTTCTATTGCATAAGTATGAAAATGAAATGTGTAAAATAGGATCATCAAGCATAATCTTTCAAGCATTGAGATTGATTGTCCTTCTCAGAATTGGCATATTGTTCACAGTTTTTCCAGATTTTCTTATCTGATATATTGTGTTTTCTCAAGTACCCTGAACTGTTATGGTTGCTTGATGGGGACCAAACCAAGAAAGTGGCATTGCATTGGACAGGGCTCTTATCTTTCTCCGCATCTGCTGACTCAACACACCCGCGCGCAATGTACTATTCAGAACATGAAGAAAACTAAGTTGGACATATCTGGTATCTCCTCCTACATCTTATGATCATGACTCAAGAACATGTGTGTGTCATTACTCTATTTGATCATTAGGATTAACTTAGAATATTATGCTTTTCTATCACGAGATTAAGTATCATTCTGTTTCAGATAACAAATATTCTGATAATCCAAGATCTATCAGTGTTATAGTACTTAATTAGTATTTCTTGTGATGCTGCTACCAATTAAGCCGAAAGTGTTGTGTGTCTTTTGATTAGTTTATGCATTTGTTTTTGTTCCTGTACTGTTCTAGGATTAGTACTGTCGCGATGCTTGATGCCTGAAACAACTTGTTTATGGCACAAAAGGGTCGCTGTCAAGGAAATCATCACAGGCATTTTTCTTATCCAAACAAATATCTGAAAGGAACTTCCTCTTTTTATCCTCTGTGGGTTTTTTAAAATGGTTTTCTGTCCATTTTGGATTGAATAGTGACCAATTCACCACTTCACCTCCTTCCCTTTATAAATAAGAGGTGATCAAATCTATCTTCCACCAAACCCACCTCACAAGCCTTACTCACTTCACTACACTACACACTTGAGCATCTCTAGCTCCTCTTTTCTCACAATTTCTAAGCTCTCTCGCAATCTTCGGTTCTCTTCCTTTTTTCTTGCATTGCAAGTGAAGTACAATACATACTTGCTGAGATGGATAGAGTTCAGGACTTGGTGTCAAGGAAGGCTGCTGTGATTTTCACCAAGAGCTCATGTTGCATGTGCCACAGTGTCAAGACACTCTTCTATGATCTCGGGGCTAGTCCTGCAATCCACGAGCTTGACCGTGATGCCAATGGGAGAGAAATGGAGCGCGCCCTGCGTGGCCTAGGGTGCAACCCTGCTGTCCCAGCTGTCTTCATTGGAGGAAAATATGTAGGCTCAGCAAAAGATATCATATCCCACCATGTTGATGGCTCTCTCAGACAAATGCTCATGGATGCAAGAGCCATATGGTTCTAGTGACCCTGAAGCTAGCGAGCAATAAAGGCGCGTATTAGTTAATTAATGTTGTATCGGTATAACGAAAAGCTCTAGTACTGTGTTACAAACAATGCTGTATTAGGGCCTTCACTTTTTCTTGACTGTCCTTGGTGCATTGTGTGAGAAAAAGTACATATATAGATGTATTAACACTATATAAAAATAGTCTAGAGCCTTCTTGGAAGTGCTTAAAGCTTTTCCATAGAAATGTTTTTGAATATCTACTACCCTCTTTAAGCTTTGTGGGCATCAAATTAATTCTGAAGCAAAGCTAGCTTCTTGATCTGACAGCATTTCTTAGGATTCTTGCAACAAAATTGCTATGTAAATCAATACACACTGCAATAGAATAAACTTTTCTTAGTGATGTTCCACAAAAACTTATATGCTTAAAAACATATCCGCGCTGTCATGTTGTGCTATATGGCATATTGGTAAGTGGAAACATCTTCCAGCTGATACCAAATTCTTGTCGAAACCACGTTGCTTGCTTGTATTTGGTGACGAGCAATACACATAGCTAATGAATCAATATGCTTGTATTTTGCTACAACAAACAAATGGTATATATGTGTATTCTGATACTTTATCAGCTACTGATGTTTATGGTAACAAAGAAACTGAGCTAAACAAGATCACCATGTAATTGCTTTGGTACACATATAATGAAATGTGAAATTCACATTAAGAATCTTGGTAAATTTGTGCAATCTACCTATGAAAATACCATATACGTCTACGAAGAAGCATCATGGTTTGTGATTAGTACTTTTCAGTTTTGTGGTTAGCTACAAGGTCTTGGAACAGAAAATTCTGAACTGATACAGATGAATATGTGCTATAGGACAAGTAATTATCTTCGTTATATATACGTGTGGTTATTATATGGAACAAAGATGCAGAACACCAATTATATATGAAGGAATTAAGCATTCTGTGCCCACAGGTGTGGAGAAATCTTGCAAGTTGATGGGAGCAATATAAAGAATCAGAGCCACCGAAAGCCATCTCATTCGCAATCTTTCAGCGAAAGGATTCAAAGAAGGTGATTTCAAGAATCTCATATAATTGACTAGCTTTAACAGAATCTTACACTTAGCTCTGTAACTATTGTGAAATGTATCAGATGGTTACAATTTATAACATAACTGCTGTTGAGTCTGCGCGCTGCGTTGCTAGAAATGTATGCATCTTGCAACTTGTTCATGAGTCCACAGAGAAACAGTGTAGTCTCAGTCTTGAAAAGGTACTTTCTTTAGTTGTGGCATCTAAATAAAAGCACATCCTCTTTTGAATGTTCTTTGTTCAAAAGGAAGGAGCTATCTAGTTCAAACCTCACCTGCTCCTATAAATAGTCTAGCATGTAAACTTCTTTTTTCTTGTACCCATCCCTCTCCTCTTGATCTAAACCTCACGAAACAGGATCGAGTTCTTTGGATTCGGTCTAAGAAATTAAACCACCAAAGACTTTAGCTAGCAATCGCGATCATGGAGAAGGTAACAAGATTGGCCTCAGAGAAGGGTGTAGTGATATTCAGCAAGAGCTCATGCTGCATGTGCTATGCAGTGAGCATTCTATTCCAAGAACTTGGTGTGAACCCTGTGGTCCACGAGATCGACCAAGATCCTGATGGGTGGGAAATGGAGAAAGCTCTGCAGATGAGGCTGGGGTGTAATGTGCCTGTCCCAGCTGTGTTCATCGGTGGAAAGCTCGTGGGATCCACGAACGAGGTCATGTCCCTCCACCTAAAGGGCTCTCTCATTCAACTCCTCAAGCCATTTCAGGCTGTGTCTTAAGCTCACTACTCCAAATATCAGAATAAATTTGGTTCAAACTATTGAGATCTGCATTAAGTAGTCTCTATGTAGCTTTTTCGCGTGTTTCATATCTTGGAATTAGCTATACCTAGCTTGAATTAGCATGTATTCGATCTTTCGCTTTCTTAATGAAGTTATTTAGCTTTAAATACTTGCCATTTTTTCTCCTCGAAAGCTCGAGTTTTGCTGTTATTTCCATTTGTGGAACATATGCTAAAAGCTATGCAAGATTCGAGCCTACGTGCAAACCAGAACTCACACAAATTACTAATGAACTTAACACTTTTGTTGGAAAGAAACATTTATGCTAACCAAGAACATGTTGCATGTGATTTGAAATCTTTGTTAAATTCCAAAAAGTTACCAAAAAAAATTCCAAGCTTTTCAACTCTGTGAGTGCTTTTGATTCTCCAACTTTATCTGATATATATAAGGAATGGTATTACATTCTTTTCTTGCCTTTTCCTTGCTATTTTATCTTACCTTTTATTCGCTTTTTCGACGTCTTTTTTTACCAATGGGACGATTGTGGAGGCTTTACCAGTCAGTATCAAAGCTAATTCCAAGCTAAAAACTGGAAATTAAAGCTGAGAGCTCTGGTTTTGTGAGGCCACAAGTGGCATAACACTATAGCTCTCTCTGCTAGCTAGCAACCACCTTGGTGGTTTCATTACATTCCATTCTCAATACAACTTGTCCATTTCTATAGCAAACACATACAAAAGATTCATAGGGTTTGATCTTTATTTGTCAAAGATGTGTCGGGAACGTAACGCCAAAAACCTCGAAACTTTGTTTGAACCTAATAGGAAGTAATTAAATAGAGCATAATCCAGCAACCATAAATATTCAAATCTGGTCACTAATCACCAACAAATGTAAAAGCAAGCAACCCAAAGAACACAAGCAATTTTTACGTGGAAACCCAAAATGGGAAAAACCACGGGACCGGAGTCCACCCTAAAATCTCCATTATCAACTATAATGGGAATACACAATTGTTCTCTCTAGATATAACTAGAGGCATACACAATCATCATATACTTGGAA
>JAYMTA010006593.1:0-10266 GCA_036897625.1 Pelargonium cotyledonis
CGTCGGCCGGAGATCCACGACCACACCTGTTGCTGTTGCTGTTTGTTTTTTCTTTTATTTATTCATAAGGGTCTGTTTGGTTGAGAGATTTTAGTTTGTTAGACGATGTTTAAATCATTTTAACACAATGGATGAAGTTTTGGAAGGATAAAGAGATGAAAAGTTTTGTGACATACTTTATGGTAGCTAAAAATAACAAACCATATTTTAAGGTAGCTATGTGCGAAAAAAGTATACTTCAGAATAGGTGTGTGTAATTTTTTCTATAAATAATGTAAGACTTGATATTTCAATTGTAAAAAACTGAGGTTTTTTTTTTCAGTAGGAAGGATTGACTTTTATTAATAGGAAACATAAAACATGAACAAAACAAGAGACTGAAAGAACAAAAACAGCCTAACAAAAGCTAACTAGAGCCGAAAAACAGAAGAACACAAAACGAAATGAATTTTATTCGAGACAACTCCCTATATCGAGCACAAAGCGCCTAACATTCAAATCAGGGGCACGAGGCAAGTCTGGCTTCCCCCGATCTGTGCTACCAATGTCGGACTAGCCGGACTTATCCTCTCCAGCCTCCTCTGATGAATTAGACCGCCGAGAGTCGCGAAACCTCTCCATCAACCCTAGCCCTTATGGCCTTGGACCTCCAAGTCCACCACCGGCCTAATTCGGGACCCAACCCCATCTAACGAGCCGACCACTCTTCTGATCACAACGTTGGCGCCGGGATCCAGACAGAGCTCTTCGGCAAGCCTCGTTGCATCCTCCAATCTTCCTGAAACATCATCCCCGTCCGTTGGAAACTCTCTTCGTCGTCGCAGCCTCTGCTCCAGCGCCTATATCACCTTCAACCGCGTCACTCCTCCCACTGACTACCTCATCGCCGCTCAGCTCCGCTTCCCCCCCGCCGCTACCACCTCCTTCACCACCATATGCATCTGCTCGCAAAATAGGTGGAAACAAAATCACCGCTGAAACCAGGCCCCGTCGCCTCCTCCACTGACCACCGAACCGCCGCACTAAAACCTAGCCGCCACTTCACGGCAAAAACCAACACCAAACCCTAGACTCTCAAGAGAGAGAAAATCACAAGTACCACGAGGACAACACGACCACTATAAAAAGTATCATTCTAGTCATAAAACATATAAAACCTAGAATCTATTGATATTTTAATTTTTAGAGAGATTGAAAAAAAAAAATAGTGTTATATATTTCTTTCTTATATTTTCATGGACATAAGATGAATATATATATATATATTTTTTTTGAGAACGACATATGATGAAATTCATTAGCTCTAATAGCAAGGATGTTGACAACGCATGCATCATTAATTTTCTAAAAAGAAAGTGTATTTTGAGAATGAGTGGATATATTTTAATATAAAAGGATGTAAAGATTTTTTTGGTGCCTCAAATTCAATGACCTAGCAGTAAAGGACAGGAACTAATTGCAAAATCAAATTTGCTTGTGTTGAGCTCTTCTCTGTATTTTTCAATATCCATACAAATGATAATGTTTGACGCTACACTAGTAGGAAAAATATCCATAGTACAACAATCGAACAATACCCTGAAGACGTCTACAACAACTAAATATCAAAACACACAGTACCTTCAACTTGTGACCATAATGGGGTACAAAATTGGTCATACCCTTGTAGCCTCTTCTCCTATTTTTGTGACTGCTCAGGCTGAGTGTCCGAGCTTCCATGCGTGCTGGCTTGATCTCTCACAGGGAGACTCCTGCTATTTGCAACAAGCACTGTTGATATGTCTGGAGGAGTAGGAATGGGTGATGTCAGATTTGATGGTCTTGCGACCGGAGGAGTTGGTTGGGTTGGCTGCATCATGAACTGGCTAAGAGCAGCAGAGTATGCAGAACCTTGGAGACTTCCTCGCATTCGACCTGTGGGCCGCCAATTTTGCTCATCTGTCCTTGAAATTGTTTCTGCCACTCCCATGTTTCCTCTATGCTCCCCTGCCGGCACCCTAAACCCATCTGCATTCGTTGAGGATGGCACAGATCTGGACGGTTGAAGTTGAACCGGCACAGTCTGTGGTAATTGTCTTGTTGTCTGCAGAGCTATTCGCTGAGCAGCTACGGCTGATTTTGCGTGCAGGGTATTTACAGGGGTAGCTCCTCCTTGCTGAATTTGAGGTCGCAAGACAGGTGAAGGTGATCTCACTGAGCTTGGAGAGTGGCTCATGGATTGAGGCGGCATCCTTCTGTTAAAAGCTTGTTGCAGGTGTGAATTCTTGAATCTAGTAAGACTCGGAGAATTTCCTCTATAAGCACCAGGAAGTTGGCTTGAAGATGGAAGACCAACATGTTGGCCTGATTGACCAGGAGTGACTGGCCGCTCTTGATTAGCCAAATTCTTCGCCATGTCAAAAAGGAAGACTATTAGCACAATCATTACCAAATAATATTCATTTTTGAGTAACTTTTTGACAAATAAAAGTAAACTAATGATCTCAACAAGCAAAACCTGGAATTGGTAAATCAACCGTACATGCAACTAGATGGAAACGGAAGAAAACAGGGAGTTTCTAATAATAAAAAAAATAATAAAAGAATCTAATTGAAGTAGAAGTGAAAATGAGATCACTACCTGAACCGCGTTTATATTGGATCTAGGAAGATGTTGTCTATCATTTGCTATTGGCAATCTAGGTGGGGAACTGTTGGGGATGGGAGAATTCACACTGGGTCTTGATCTTTGTTGTAGGTTTGGTACCTGGGGCTGTGTTGGTAGGGCCTGGATTGCTATTGGAGTTCTGGTTATATGTCTTGGTATTGAGGGTGACCTCCCATATTCATTGCTCACAGCCGAATCAAGTTGAGGTCGTTGTAATTGTAAATTGCTGGAACCAGAATATTGACTAATTGGTAACGAGGTTGACATATTAGCACTCCCATGAGCCCCAGATTCTCGATTGAGTGCACGAGATATGCCATCAGTCAACAGAGGGGCTGGGGATGAATTAGCAGGAAAGGACTGCGAGATGGCACCAGCAACTTCAGCATCTGACCTGGTAGTGGAGGCAATGTAAAGATCTGACCAAAAGTCATCCTCTACTTGAGCACCAACATTTTGATTATTCCCATTGGAAATGTTTAATCCTGGCGGCACACTTAAGTTTGGGGCAGCAGATTGACTGTGAGTATTAGTCGGAAAAGGTTTTACATCTTCAGTTTCGTTTGTGTCTGCAGTAGCCATCTCATCATCATCTTCAGAAAGATCCAATAGGAGAGCATTTGCTGTGCTACTACGTGCGTGCTGTTCACGGTTGAGGGCTTGTGCTTTATCTACACTGCCATCAGTTTCCATGACAGCCTTCCAGGATCCATCAGCAGAGATAATGACATCCTCAACATTGCCTCCCACCTCCTTTAGCACCTGTCAACGATAAAAGAGCATAATTTATTTTTCCAAATACAGGAAAAATAATACCGCGCAGCAAATGCAAAAGCACGCCTTCTTACCTTCACCATATTTTGATCTACACGGATGTCAGTGTAGCAGACAAACTGATTACAATGTGGGCAACGCCAGGATGGTCTTCTTGTATTTATGTCAACATAGTTACTGAAATCGAAACACTGGAGCCACAAGACAGACAATGAAGCTCATGAGAAAGAATCAGTTATAAATGGACCATCTTCAAATATTCTTATTCTGGTGTAATTTGAAGTTTTGAACTGAACCGCATACTTTTACTAAATGCGTAGCAACACACATTTCACAAACTGGATTCAATGAAATAAAAAAATACTAAAATCGACACTACCAAATTTTAATAATTGAGCCCACCCACTCATCAATAGATGATACTTAAAGATACCAACTTCTGTATAATATGTTACTATTTTTTTTTAATATTTTTTCCAAAAACTACTCATCTCACATTATTCAGGATTAAATGAAAACAAAAACTACTAAACAATCATTAATAATACTACAAAAGTTTCAAAATTTGAACCTGGGAATGAAATTTTCATCAGGACATTGAATAAAACTAATAAAGTTTAGTAGCATTCTGAGCAGCACAACTTAAACAAATAGACACTCTAGAGGGAATGACTAACTTTCCATAGAACGTGTCTATATTACACCATTATTTATCCCCCAAAAAAGTCCATTTTGTGACACATGGATCAAAGTAAAAGATATAGTACGATATTATCTGGTTTGATACTGAGAAGAGAACTCACCTGAAGATGTTTGCAAGTGAGTCCTTTGACAGGAGTTTTGATGCGCTTATAACTGTTCAAGAAAGTAATTGATAAATGAATTATATACTTGGGTCGATCTGCTGGTATAAACAAAAATAAGGTGAATAACAGCAGAACAAGAACATGTAAAAGTAGGCACTAGAGACATATACCAACTAGCATTTGTATCAATATTACCAACATCAACCAAATGCAGAGTGGTCTTACCTCTGAAGTTTAAAACATACGACCATGCATTGACTTTTCAAAAGAAAAAATGGAAGGAAAGTTGACACATATATATTTTAATATTAACTGTATTTAGATTCAGATGTATAAACATGATTCACACGGACCACACAATCAGCATAAGATGAGAGAATCACATTAAAATGTTCACAGGCAAGTTATTTTGTGTGTGTGAGTACGTTAGTTTACCACATGAAGTTTCTGAAACTATATGCATTGATTCATACAATAACAAAAGGAATTTAATAGCCCAGACAAAGAGTTCAAAATAAGATAGTATCATGTTAGTGAACATGTATAACGAAAAGAATCATAAAGAATAGCCAAACAGAAACTATTATTACATACCTTATGGGACAGTTTAGTGATATTCGGGATGGCCCCTCAATTATGTCAGCATCTAGATCCAGAGTAAGAGTAAGAACAAAGCACACAATGAGATCATGCATTTGAACATCTAACATAAATAGTAAGGAGAGGTTTTACATAATTCACCAAACATGATTTTAGGTGTACCTGAATCAAGTGAAGTAGGAGCAGGCTGAACATATTCCTGTAGCACTGGAGTATCTGGTAATGGCGTTACACTCGTAAAGGCAACAACTATGATATAATGACCTTTGAAGTTAATAAAGAGATAGTTAGAGCACTATGAATATCATCCAACAAAATGAGCTTGCTTCAACATAGAAGGCATGTATCCGAGCATACCATTGAACTGACCCACTGCTTGAAGCAGATTTGTTCCATATTTAAGCATGGATGTCACGTTTGTTGGCATTTGTGGTCCAGGATCCTGATAACAATAATAGAAATATACAAAATTATGAATCAAAACTCTGTACAATTTCGAGAAAGTGGAGGTATTAACTTATCCAGAAAATAGGGCAAATAAACTAACCATGGAAATATTAGTCCTTCTATCTACTGGCTTTCCATTTAAAAGGAAGCTACAGAGGTCAAAAAGATGTGATCAGAATACAACTATAAATCATTATACTCACTTTAAAAGAAAGAAGAGAAATGAGTCGTACTTCACTAATTGGGGACTTGTAATACATGTAGATGTTTCTATATTATCTTTTTGTGCTACCAAAAGGCGCTGCATGCAAAATAAAAAATGCAAACACACATCAAATGCAGAAATATTTCTGTAACCAATATTTATGAAGTCATTTAATAGAAACTAAGTAATTAATGTGGAAACTATCGAACAATCAGAGCTTATTCAGTGGTTACTAGTGTATATATTAGATATTGAAATAAATTCAAAACAGTGACTTTTGAATGGAAAATAAATGTAACAAGAAGGGCATGTAGAAACAAATTATGTTTAGTAAACAGAATACTTAGCTGAGACTGCTCTAATCCAGAAATTGTATTAGAGTGAAAGAGACTAGTTTACATGACAGGAATTGTATATTAGAGAAAGATTATCTTGGCTTTACATATTTATATGAGCTGACAATAAGGGGTTAATGGTATTCAGCTCATTCATCAAAATACATGTTAACATAATTAAGAGAGAGTGTCATTCGGAATAGAAGTTATCAAGTGTAGTGGATTACTTCACGAGAATTAACAATTACCAATGAATGCAGCATATACCTTGAACACACAAACATAAAAGATGGAGCATAGGTTCAACCACAGTAATAATAATTTGTAGATTTAAGTCGTATGTTGACATCAAAAGGTTGGCTGCAGGGTATTTGCTAAGTATATTGCAGATTAGACTATGCGAGACTTTCATAAACCAAGTACAAGCTTACTATTTTTTCTTCAGGAGAATGTGTAGTCTGCTTTAAGATATTGAAGTCACACACATGTGCCCCATATCCAGGCTGCATCCAGACATATATAGACAACACTAGATTAAGTACTGTGTTTTTATTTCAAAATTTTCTTTGAGAAATGTACAGTGAGAAGAAAATCACCTTCACTTCAAGAGAAGCCAGTATCTGGCCCATTTTCATAAGAGGGTAGAACCTACACAGAGTTAGATCTTTGAATAGTATTCATATATTTGCAGTAACACAAATCAGTAGGACTTTATTACTTGTTCATTTATTACAGTAGGCATCACATATGATGGTTTAACATAATAAGATATTTTGAGACATTCTGAATCTGAACCACATCATGAAAACAAATGACAAACTTCAATCTTCATACCCAAGTAGCAGAACCCAGCCACCTAGATACTGAGAGACAGGATTGATACAAGTTTTATTTAATGCTAACAAATATAAAAAAAGGATTGTCATCTAAAAGGAATCTCCAATAATTATAATACTAATGGATTCAAATTTCCAATTTTTAACTCAATATCTTGTATATCCGTAGGTCCAGTATCATTATTCATTAGACAGTTGTCACTATCATTAATTTTGAACCATGTAAATATAGAGCAAATCAAGTACCTTGTCATAATTGTTGAAATAATAGCAAGAGATTGGGTTGCTTCAGTATTCATGTCTCCAGGACTGCAAAAGCTGCTCGCTATCTATATATACAGTAAGATGACTATTACCAACATCTTTGATGGTGCAAACATATAAACCTAGTCTATATATATGAAGCAACTAACACAAACCTCATTTGCAAGAGTTAAGAGTTCTTCTGTCTCCTCCCCCGAAAACCATCCAATCTTACATGCATTCTACCATGTAATGTAAAATCCAGATTAAAAATTCAGAGATATACGAAAAGACAAATGATTGAATATAGGAAAATATAACTTAGTTTGAGATATACTTAAGGACCTATCCTGGAGGTAGGGTAAAAATGGTAACGAACAAAAACCAACTAAGAACAACAGACTTGATACAAATGCAAAAGAAAAATAACATTAAAAAAGTAACAAAACAAACAGAACAAATGAACGCTAAACAAGAAAAAATGCAAATAAATTATGCATTTATAATATACCTTCACAGAGATCATCAGCACCATGATAGCTGCTCTTAAAAAGAGGTCATTTCTATGTTGACACATCTACACCAGATAGAAGAGTAAGTACGAGAACGGTAGATTGTTTCAAATTATAAATTTCACTGTGAAAGAAAATGAGTATGCATATACAGAGAAGGTAAAGTGTGTATATTAGTGATCCTTGCCCAGGATATCTAATGAAACAAAAGGCAAAACACATCTACATTAAATGCAGAAGTCTACATCAAATGCCAAAGGATGTTACCCGTCACATCAAATGATATGAACTGACAAGCAATAGTTTCCAAGTAAAAACGGAGATAAGGATATTATAAACTGAGGATGTATGCACCTAATGACCGAAGGCTCATCAGAATCTTAGAAAGGTTTAAGAGTAAAAGGGAGAAAAACTGTAGGAGGCAAAAGCAAAAGATATTTATATCTAAAGTTCTCTTCCTTCTATCTAATTTTTTGGCCCAGCCCCAGGTGTTGCAAAAGTTTTATAAGGGTTAGTCTTTATGAAACAAGGGAATGGAAATATCTGCAAGTTCAAACTTTAAGCCTACACTTACACACCTTATGAGCTGGAATTTAAGCCTACACTTAAATTCGATGAAATTCCGGAATTTCATCGAATAGCAGCTTGAGCATTTCCATTCCATGTTCATAAACCCTCAGAAAAGATGCGCCAACAGATACTAGATAAATATAGGTGTATATACTATTTGACACTTGCATGTCTACTACAACAATATGAAAGTAAAGCTGTGTGTGAAACAAATAAACTTTTTTCTAAAACATGTATTACAGAACGCACTCGGTTGAGTTTAGAAGCGCAGGCCATGTATCATACTATATCTCTTGAAAACAAGAGTCAAATCTCCAAGCTGATTAAATTGCTAAATACAAAAGAAATGATGAGTCATATATCACAGGCCATGTAATGCTATCAGTTGGCTGACAAACCTATTTAACCACATCTTCAGAACTAATAAGATGTCCTACGAGTGGAGGAAACCAAAGGTCATATTCAAAGTAGCAATAACTATAGAGGAATTGAGCTCACGGGTCATACAATGATAAAGTGGAAAACAGTTCTAAAACATAGGTTAAGAGTAGAAGATAAGGTTTAGAGAACCAATCTGGTTTCGCATGGTAGATATACTATGGAAGCTATTTTTCTATTAAGAGAGCTTGTGAAAAAAGTATAGAGAGAATGGAAAAGACTTGCTTCTACCTTTTACTGAGCAAGAAAATAATTATAACAAAGTTCATGTGAATGATTTATGGTGGGTACTAGAGAAAAAAAGGAGTACATATTAAGCATGCTAATTTAATTCGAAGTATGTATGTTAGAGTATCAACTAGTGTTATGACCAGTGGGGGAGTCGAGACATTTTTCTATTATGATAGGATTGCATTAAGGATTGGATCTCTAAGCTATTTCCTTTTTACTTTGTTCAGTGATCATCTCACAAGACATCGAGGACCTTCAGTGTATGTTGTTTGCAAATGATATTGTTAAACTTGGTGAGGATATGACAGAGGGTGAGTGTCAAATGAGAGAGAGAGAGAGAGAGAGAGAGAGAGAGAGAGGCTATACAATCAAAGGGGTTTAGAGTAAGTAGACCCAAAACTAAATATATATGGAGTGTAATTTTAACAAAAATAGGAGGATGAGTAGTGATTCAAATATGCTAGAAGATAAGGAAGATACTAAAATGACCATTTTAGGTATCTTGGATGTATAATTCAAACAGGCGGAGAAATTGAAGAGGATGTTAGAAATAAGATTACTACAGGGAACTTTTATAATATAAAAATGTCTCTAACGTTAAAAAAGAAAGTTCTACTGGGTAGCTATACAGCCAGCAATGCTATATGGCAGTGAATGTTAAGCTCCAACGAGGATGAAAAGTCGTAAGATCGGAGTAACAGAGATTATAACGCTGAGGAGGATGTGATAACACTGGGAAGGATAAGATTAGGAGTAATACTATTTGAGGAAGAGTTAGGGTGGCATCAATTGAAGACATTATGCGGAAAAATTGTTTAAGGTGGTTTAGACATGTAGAGCAGAAGAAGATTAGTGACCCCAAGAGAAAATATGAGAGAATTTAAGTAGAATTAGCAAGATAGGGTTAGGGTAGACATAAATTAACATGAGAATAAATAGTGAGGAAAGATATGAAAACACTTGGCTTAACAAATGAGATAGCATTGGATGGAACGGAGTTAGGAAGAGAATACGAGCACAGAATCCCAACGAGTTTTGCTATACCCAACTCCAACATTATTTGGCAAAACGACTTAGATGTTGTTATTGTACACAAAAGGAATGATGATTGATGAGTATGTAACATATTCTTCACACAATATAATATAGCCTGTGAATATTTAACAATGTAGTGAAAAAGAACTAAAGTTTTGAAATTTGATTCTATACCCATTCTCAAATGTCTCTGCACCATAACAGTGCAACAGGTTTACGGCTGGAAATAAAATAATAAAGTGATAACCCAGAACCTAATATCCACATAGTATGAAAATAACTCACCTTTTTCAACAATAAAGGTATTTTTCGGATGGTTCCGGGAACCTGATTGTTAGCAACTGCATAATCAATACCTCTGTATTTGTCAAAGTGAATCCAGTTAACCAACTAGAACATGAATAACACAACAATTTGTTCAAATAAGCTGAACAAAATCCATAAACTGTAAATCTGTTTAATACAGGTGAAAAGAAACCAAAAGGGTGAAGTAAAAAAGGTTTTTAAAAAAATTACTCCCTCCGTCCCAAAATGAGTGTCCTCCTTTCTATTTTGAGAAAAATTAAGGAGAAGTTAGTTAGTGTGGT
>JAYMTA010006594.1:0-10266 GCA_036897625.1 Pelargonium cotyledonis
AATTGATGAAAAAAAATAGTTGTAATACTAAGTACTAATTTGACCATAAAATTTTAAATCAAGAATGTAATTGAGCTAAATTTAAATTTGAGTACTAGTTTGATCTTTTAAAAGTTTATGAGTACTAATTTGACCTTAAAACTTACAATTGAGTATCAAATTGAGCTAAGTTTGAATCTAAATACTAGTTTGATCTTTTCAAACTTTTCTGTATAATAAAATGACCTTTGTCTCTTAAAAATTATTATGTAAATACAAATTTATATGGTGGCAAAATTTACGGACTTGATTGATATTTTATAAATGTGTTACATAATTATGATGTTTTATTTTAAAAAAGGAACGTGCAAGTCTAAGTAAAAATTTATTTTAATATTGTATTTCAATTTATTAATATATTTCTAGCATTTTGTTTGTGTGGGGTCACCAAAAAAGAACATGTGAGGTCATTATTCTTTTTATCGGATGAGAGAGCAATAAAATATGATCGAATAACAATAATTTATTTATTTTTAGTGGGACCCCATATCAATACATGTGGCTTTGCCCATGAAGATGATGACACCCCATTTAAAATTATGGATTCAGACGGGTCGCTCCGCTTCTACAAATTCACTTGGGTGGGTATAAGTGAAATTTATAGAGGTGTCATCACCCTATTGGCTTGATTAAGTTGCAACTGATACACATTTTACTCATTATGTATATATGTTCATAATAGCTGAAATCATATACTCCACCCGTCCCAAAATGAGTGTCTTTTTTTTCTAAATTTTTTGTCCCAAAATTAGTGTTTTGTTTCTATTTTTATGTTATTATATTATTGTTCTTCCCATATTACCTTTATCACTTATGCATATGGGCAAATCTGCACATAGAGTGCACATGGGGTGTAGGTGGAAAAAGTGAGGGTTATATTGAAAACACACTAAATTATCTTGTAATCTTAATTTTTGCGAAAAAATGAAAACAAGACACTCATTTTAGGACGAAGGTAGTAAAATTAGCAAAGCAACAAGATACATATTAGATCATACTAATCCAAGCTTTAGCATGTCCTAATCTACCTATTCATGCTAATTAATGGGCAGTTTGTGCATTGTTCTTAAAAGCCCGTTTACCAAAGAAAATAAAACGTCTTGATGACTTAATATAAATCAAAATATCGTCTACTTTCAGTTGTATACATTTTTGTATCACATTAATATCCGCTACATAAATCGTTCTAGAGAAATTCTTTTAGAATGTGATTCAAATCAACGTCTACTTTCGCATTATATGTTCATCAAACACACTATTAAAACAGTATAAAATATTAATCTTAATCAACAACACACGTACGTAGAAATAAAATGGACAGAATTGAAGCTTCACTTTCTTTTCTTCTCTTAGAACTACATAGTTAGAAAGTGATTACACCCCAAAAGAAAGTGACTTCTTGTGATTAAACTTTATTACCAAGCACTATGATTAGAAGGTTAAACTACATATTAGTGCCAACCCAATGACCTAATTGACAAAAAACACAACGTTTGTAGTAAGAAAATGCCATGCCAAGCCACAACATTTATTAATAGCTAGCTTCTTCTACTTGGCTCTGTCTGTGATCACATCCATTCCCATTTCTGTCGGGTCCGTTGCTTGCACTTCATAGTGCACACCCTCCAGCGCCCGTCGCAATCCTGCTTTTGACGTCGCATACAACATCTTTGCCCTAATTCGAGACGCCGACGGCGACCTGTACAAATAACAAAAATGTTAATGTCTTATATTCAGTACAAGATTTAAAGAATAAAAACCCGACATATATGATCTCATCATTCTCTTATAAAATTCTAGCACGAAGCGCCTAGTTTATAAGACTCAATGTACCTGGCGCATGTTGTAAGTTGACAAATTCATTGTTAGAGTAATTGATGTATTGTATTTTTTTATTTGACACATTATTTTCTACAAAATTTGTGATGGGTACACATAAAACGATATATATTTGTCAACGCTGGTTATATTTTCCGTTGATCAGTTTTTGACTTTCTTGAAGACTGGTCAAAAGTCAAAACCACTCACCAGACACCAGTTACATATATATACGTAAGGTTGACATAGTAATTTCACAGTCATATAATAGTACTTGTGATTAAAGAAAGTGAGGTGACGGACCATGCAATGAAAAAGATCTTGCTTTTCCGGCAGTTATCGACGGTGACAAAGTCGAAATCGAAGACCGCGTAACGGCAATCGTCGGTGGGCAGCGACTTGGCGAGGTCGGCGTAGCTCTCGCCGGCGCCTCCGACCTTGTCGACGGTGACGAGCCCCGACCGCTCGTCGATCTTGAAGACGATGTAGCGGTGGACTTTTTTCCACTTCATCTCCATGAACGAGTTCTTGCACTCCTCGTCCACCCACATTCCGATCGTAGCCTAATCAATCAAAATTAATTAGTGAATTGAATTGGTACCATATTATTATCTAAATTAAAGTCATGAATTAAATATATAGAAAGAGCCAGAAGGAGAAATTAAAAATGGTACCATCTTGAAAGCCATTGCCATGGTTGGTATGGTTTGTTGGGTTTTGGACTACACTGTGTGTTGCTTTGCTTTTGAGAGTTGAGAGACTTGGATGTGTGTGACATGCATCAATTTTTGCATGGACTTATATAAGGATATGGGTTATCTAATGCCATTGGTTTTGAGGTTTTATTACAACAATGCCCTTGCTAGATATAATCCCACATGTAAGTATTCTATTGTTTGACATAATCAAGTGGAGTTGAGTGAGATTGTTGACCAATTTTTACTGATATGATCAACTAGTATGGTAATTTAGAGACAAGATAAGAAAAAATAAAATAAATAATTAACTCGGGACTTAATTTGTGGGAATATCTCTTAAGTTCGATATAATAGTATTCATGAACTATAACGAGACATGTAATTCCAACAAACAAAATAATTCCATTGTTTCCGAAGTAGGCTTGTGATCAACGCAGGATCAATACAATCATACCACACTCAGACTAATCTTCGCAAAATTCTTTCTATTAAGTTTTAGCGCAGCTGCATTTCCTGATACTCGAGCTCGACGCCTCAGGTTAAGCTGAAACAACCCCTTATTATTTGACTGGTGGTAATCATAAACTTTTTTGAATACATATATATTCATAAACTAATTAAATAGAAACTTTATATGAATTAATATGTATGGTCCTAAATCACCCATAATGATTTTTATATAGAGTTTGGTAATTTGAGCTACTTGTTATTGTTGTCGTATATATGTTACCGACCCCATCAACATTTAGCTAAATTCTGGCTTTGACCACATGCTGTGGTTGTTTGTGTATCATATTTGATCATCCATCTCATAACTCTAAAATGTCCGATTTAGTAATTTACTAATAAACACCATCAACCTAAAATAAACATGTGTGACAACATTGTAATATCATTGTCAATGAGATGCTCGAATCTGAGACCTTAAATCATCTGTAATGCTTGGACAATGAGACATTGGTGTAGAAAGTCATGTATGTACGATTAGTAAACACATCCGAATTATGTAGCAGGAACAGTGGTCCCATCTGGGATCACACGAGAAGAGTCTTGGAGTAGAAGCAAAGGAGGCAACAAAAACAAGGTTCATAAATAATAATAAAAACTACAGTAAAAAGCTTCTTCAGTCTTGGTATACACAAACTAAAGCAATGCATGAACCATGCACAAACCCACCATTGATCCATTCCCTTGCTTGACTTACATATCCCTAAAAGCATAACCAAACTTCAAGAACACAAATCCCCAAAGAATTGTCCAAGGAACCGTGGCCACGACATCCCAACATTACTTTACGATTACGAGTAATAGAAAAGATTAGATCTGCAGATGGCTGCCCAGATATGTATGGTAAAGATGGCGATTTATGGAAAACTACAAATGCTAGAATCCAGTAGAATAACTAAAAGTATGACTAATCCATGTGAGGAAGAGAGTGTACCTCGTGGTGGTGGCCCCGAACCCAAACCCTTGATTTGAACAGCATAAAAATGCACAACGTCAACTAGAATCACTAATTAGCTATTTGGCACTACTCATTTGTTACCCGAATCTCTAAGTTTTTAGGTAGTCCTCACCGCAGCAAGAATGGCCCTTTTTGGCAACTTTGCTTCCCGGCTTCTTTCTAATGGAAGCATTCCATTCCATTTAGTGTCTGTCACAAAATACAAGATGCAAGAGTTAATGACATGCAAAACATTCAGTACCAAAATACAACAAAGACAGAGATATATATAGTGATAAAAACAGGCATAGTTAACTCACCTTCAAATGTCCGACATTGTGGGAGATTCATGAAACTCGAGTGAACTTTCATATAGAGGTGAGACTTATTCGAGAATAGTTCAACTGACTTTTCAAAGAAAGTTAAATGACTCATCTTTCTAAGAGCAGATTGCATGTAAAAATTGGAGGTACACAGTTCACATGATGTTCGACAACTTTCAAAATATATAGACATGGGAATGATCTGCCCGTAAAAATGAGTCCAAAAGCTGCCTAAAAGTTTACTCACCTCTTTATTGAGAAAAGCCTGACAAAATGTACAAAGCAACAATAAAAAATTAAAAAAGTATTCACAATTTGCCCAAAGGCAATTCTAACATCATACAGAGAGAAAATAACAAACAAAGAATACATGATTTTTAATCCAATAACAATTATACACCAGCAGTTCGGCTGGCAAAAGGCGATGATCTATGGTTCCGACTGACGGGAAGGCGAACATAAACCTCATGAACCTCTTGTTTACAAACCTCACCCCTGTCCCTATCTATGGCGTAACACACATAAATGGTGTCAATCACGTTGTCCAAAACATGGACAAAGAAACCCAGCACAATGGTCAATAGCACCCACGCTAGAGCTGCCACAAAGTATGAGTCAACGCCAATGTCACTCACACCCTTCAAGATAGCGTAAACCTGATCACAACAGGAATCAGAATGTTTTCATAAGTATAAGATGTAGCCAGGAATAGTTTTGAGAATCAGAAAGCATGTATGTCAATGCTAGGGTGTCCAAGTGCACAAGGCTCAAAGTCACGAGACAGCAACCTGACCTTACACCCTCTAAAGCATATATATAACATGGATTGTAAAGTATCACAACTACCCTTTCAACTGATTTAAAAATTTGTGGTTGGAATTGTTGGGGTGTCAGCTGGCCAGACAAGATATTATATGTTGCAATATTTACGCTGGCCAGCCACGAGAGGATTAAATCAAATCGGATAGTGAGGATTTGAGAATAATTACTCACCACAATTGCGTATATCGCACAAAGGACGAAAACTATGCCAGACAATAAACGAGTTGAGACAGTCTCCACAAACACAGCAGAAAGTAGATTACGTTTCAAGAGTTCATATGTCATCCTCGCAGATGAGCAGTATGCTTCACCAGTTATTGCAGCAAAGTTGATGGTGAACTTGTTAAGAAAATCTACTGCTGTGAGCAGGGCGTTGACACAGCACCGCAGTGCAAGGTTCACCATTCCAGCAACATCTTCCTGTCTAGCATTGTCAACGGCAGTACGCACCACACGAACAGCACAAATGAGCAATCCCGATAGACAAACCGTGCCAGAAGAGGGTCCAAAGGCATTTCTGCACATGTTGAAAAGGGATCATCAGAAGGGCACACATGTCACAGTGACTATTCTCAATCCTTGGCTAACAACTGTCATCAATCATCTCAAACTATATACCCTAAAACATTTTTTACACGAGTCCATTCCATATCAAGGTCTATGTACCCTATAGGCGTATTAGAAGCAAATAGTTCAAATAGAAACAAGAATCCACTACTTGATGCCTGCTGAAAGTATAAACCCTAACTACCACAACATATGGGGAAAATGGTTTAATTTAGTTTTGAAATTATAACCTTTAGTGATCTGGTTAGAAGCCAGTAAGAAATGATCACCTACTGATCTGCTACAGTAGAAAGCCAATGGTTGAAAGAATAAGTATAACAGCATCTCTAGTACACACCTTTAAAGTCAATAGATGAATGCAGTGAAGTTTGGTAGATAGTGTTACAGATCATTGTCAATATTCTATTTCTCGACTCCTAAAGATTTGAAAGCTAGATAACTAAACGGTGACCTACTCCACATGCTTTAATACAAAGTTCTTTAATTTGACTAGAGTATTAGACTACAAGAATTATACCTCAAAACAAAGAAACAAGAGTGACTAATTAACCTAACCAAGTGTATCAAAAGTCATAATTCATCAGACCATACAATCACTCTCAAGTGCGATCAGTTGAAATCCTGAATGTTATGCAGATGATTTAAGCACAATGTTTTATGTTATCATCTTGGCTGGTAAGTAAACCTAAGACAATTTCTGAATAAGGATGTGAAACACAACATATGAGCGACAGTTAGATTAACCCTAGATATGATGCTAAATAATGAAACTTAAAGAATTACAGAAGAAGATTGGTAAAGGTGGACTAAATGAAACAAAAGCTAAATAATAAATAACCAATAAGTTTGTCATGCCCAACAACATTTCACATCTGGAGAGCATGAATGTTTCTACCACAGAAACAGAGCACTTATTTTAAATCCTCAGGGAGAAGATGCAACAAAAAACCTATGGCAGAAATTGAAAGCATTCTTGGATGCATTGTACTCAACATGAAACTTCATAAGGAATTTCTTGGGTGGTAAGGATTATTGTGAACGGGAGATATATAGCAAAAGGATGATTCAGATGAGAATGAGAGCATTAAGAGTTTGACCAATCTATTAGAAAAGATCCAATCATGGGGCATGCGGGGAGTGCTAACTTCATCTGATGCACCATTTCCAATCAGGGTACAAATAGATTTCATAGGCTTCCATTGAAACAATTCAATTCCCTAAACTTGACTAACTCGGAACAGGTCAATAAATTGTCTTAAGATATTGTATACACCCCAAGTTCATTGATAGCTCTTGTGCTCTCTCAGACATTAAAGTAGGCAGCGAATCATCAAACATCAAACAAAACACTAGAACCATGCAGTGCTCTTGCTACCAGTCATCTACAAAAGAATGCTGTCTTGATCTACTTAAGCTAAACATTCACTCCAAATCTCAAACATGACCATCCACTCCTTTCTTCCCCTCATTATGTTTCTTGTGAAAGGTTTCACATTACCACTCACTAAATTTCACTTACATTACACTAACACCTATAGTTGATAAGCAGAATGACAAGATGATACCGTAAATAACTATGTCTAAGGTATAATCAAATCTAAACACAAAAAGAACCAACTTTTAAGGTGTCTACCAACTCAAAATATTTCAATCATGCAAGTAATCAGCTCAACTATGTGCAAGACATCTTTTTTCCAAGTGAAATATCAATACAGAATTAGTATATTACAGTGAAGAAAAAGAAAGGGAGCCGAGATTGCACCTCAAAGAACTTCTTATACTCCGCCTCGGCTTTGAATCCTCCTTGGAGAAGTACCACTGAGCAATAGTTCCACTAATCACATAAACCTGAGCTTCCACCATAGATGTCAAAGACCACAACATTGTAAGAATTGCCAATGCATAGTAAGCCGGCACCCAACTATCTTGTTTCCACACACAACTATACACTCCACTTGACTCCCGAGGCACAATTTTCCCATTTAGCTTGGCAAACACTAGGAACACAACAATTGGTGCAAAATAAACCATCAAGCCGAAAGTCATACATGGCAACACCCCAAACAGCCCCAAATTCTTCGATAAAGCATGGGATGCAACACCAATTATGTTCACAGTGAGCTCAATCCTATGCCAATTGGCCACAAATATCCACACAATGACACCAATGACCAAAAGCACAAACACGAGAACCAAAATTCGGTACACCAGCGGGAAGCTATCGCTGCAAGAAGAGCTGACAGTGCAGGCCACAAACCAGTAGACATCGAAGAAAATAGGCATGACGACAAAGAAGGGCAAGGAGTCGTAGACTACATACTGGGTGTAGTTCTTGAGCAGGAGGAGCAAGCCCAAGCAAATGGGGACGCTGAGGATCAAAGTGATCACAAGGGTCCACACCAAATCCTTGAGAACAGACGAAGAAGACGAAGACTGGAGAACTGAGAAGGCGAGAAATTGGAGAGGTGGGTCGTCGGATAAGGAGGGTTTGACGCAGGAAGTGGAGTTGGAATCGTAGGTGTAGGAGGAGGCGAGGGAGGAATTGGGGTTGCGGTGGATGATGGAGAAGATGCCAAAGGCGAAGGTGCAGAGGACGAGGAGGAGGAAGAGGAGGAGGAAAGGAAGGTCCTTGATGGGTCTGGGACCGAAGTTGTAAGAGATCTGGAGGAACTGGGTCGGGTCGGAATCGGGTGGGTCGTCGTTAGCGGGTTCAGGGAGAGAAGGGGAAGGGTAGGGGGGAGGCTTGGAAGAGAGGAGGGGCTGAGAAGGAGAGGACTCGTTGTTCAGGGAAGTTGGGTAGCTGCTTTCTTCACTGCTTCCCATTACAGAGATGGTGGTGGCGGCGGCGGAGACGGCGGAGCAGAGGATGAGGAAGAGGAGGAATGTGGACATGTTTGGTGGGATCATGAGCATGTGCATGTATGAATACTTGAAAAAATGATGAGGGAATCGGGCAGGCTGTGATGTTTTGTGTCGTTATTTGTGATTATGATATATACGTAATACTATTATATTTATATTGTTTTTATAGTTTGTATATGCAACGTAAGTAAGTAGTGTTTATGACGAGGAATATGAGGAGGTGGTGGTGACCGGAGAGTACGTACCCTCTCTTTTTTATCTTTATGAGTTAGTGAATTAGTGAGTCTTTATTAGATCCCAATTTAGTTAAGGATGAGAATTTTCTTTATAATTTCTAACGTCTTCAATAACAAAATTGAAAATTATTTTTGCATGTATTACTTAATGAAAATGGAATTTAAGTTTAATATTTGTTTTACCTTATTCTAAGGAAAATCTATTTATTAATTCAGAACGAACAATAATAAAGAAAACATAAAATAGGGTGTGTTTGAAAATCAATCCACCCAGACAAGCCGGACAATGAAACTGAATACTTAAGTTACTCGTGGGACACTCGTTTCTCAAACCAACCAACAAACAAAAACATAATACTACCAAGTTGAGCCACACTTGCTTAAATATCCCAAAAAATCAAGTCGGAGGCATTGGAATCCTCCCCAATATCAACTTGAATAAGAAATCTAAAGGCACTGAAATCCTCCCCCTCTACCTGAAGAGCACGGACAATTAAAAACAATTGAAAACGAAATTTAAGATGATCGTATGAAAGTCGTTATCGAACGCCCCTTGCCACCACCGAGTCTGCCATCTCATCTGGTAACAAACTCGAAGGTTGATTTGAGGGCTCCAATTGAACCACCATCTTCCAAGCCAACTTCTCCTTCCCTGCAACCTCCATAGATCTCTAATTGTTCTATGCAGACACCAATAAAAAAAAACAGCACAAATTTACGCCACCAATACACAAATTAACCTCACAACTCATTAATTTCCTATCAAAACAAGATTTGTTATCTAAACAAGAAAGACCACATTTAATTATCTATAAACTCAAGAGACCGTTGCTCTGAAAATCAGGCGTAGCCGTAAGAAAACCCTGATTGGCTCTTAAAACGGCAGAGTAAGAAGAAACTCATAATCTCATTGGTGACTTATTCTAAGCCAGTAAATTATTGGCTTAGAATCATTACTCTCTATCACATATACAATTATTTTTCACATATATAATTGTTTTTCTAAATTTATTAAATAGGCAAACTTGTGGTATAATTACTTAAATCATGACATTTATGGTAAATATGATATAAAATTCACACACACACACATATATATATATGTGTGTGTGTGTGTGTGTTAAACTTGGTGAAGATGTACTAGAAGTTGCCACATCATCAAGTTGAACCATTTGGAGCACTCTCATGAAGTGTCCATCCATTTCCCATAAGTTACAAACTTTTTACTCAATAGTTAATAACAATAACTAATGAGTAAAATGGAGGTGAGTCGACTCACTTAAGCTTAGGTGAGTCAGACATCAATACTACATAGTTTTGCATTAATGATCAATTAATGAATGATTAAAACTATGTAATTTTACTAACCTAATAAAACAAAACCCTAAAATACTTGAACCTATCTCTTTTTCTCTCCTCTCCAACGACAATGGTGGCTGGAGCCTCAAAATTCCCAC
>JAYMTA010006595.1:0-10265 GCA_036897625.1 Pelargonium cotyledonis
AGCCATGGCCAGTCAGCCTCACTAGTTTTGAGGGTCCCCCTCCCAGTCATGGTGGTCAGTCCGCCTACCATCCATGTTGGTCAGTCACACGCGCTATCCATGTTGGTCAGTCACGCGCACCATCCATGTTGGTCCGCCTACCAGCCATGATGGTCTGCTAACCAGTCATGGTGGTCAGTCCGCCTACCAGCCATTATGGTCCGCCTACCAGCCATGGTCAGTCATGCTCACCAACCATGATGGTCCGTCTACCAGTCATGGTGGTCAGTCTGCCTACCAGCTATATTGGTCAGTCCGCCTACCAGCCATATTGATCATTCATGCTCATCTGCCCAGCGCGCGCTGCGCCATCCAGTCAGCAAAGGCTTCAAGCCTCTTACACGCCTCATTAGGGTCTTGGGACGTTGTCCCGCGCGACAGAGGCTCTCAAGGTCCTCATCGTCCGCTCCCAGGTCATGGGACGGTACGACGTGTCGGCCGAGTCCGACTAGCGCGCAACGCGCCATCTTGCCAACCAATGCTCAAATCCTCCCAAGTGGGGACTACCTCCCAAATGGGGCCCACCTCAATTTCAGCCAATCACGCGCTGACACATGGCACTCCATTTGGATTACTATAAATACTTCTTCCTAGTAAGAGGAATGGAGGTACATTTTCTCACAACTCACTTTCTCTCTCTAAAACGCTCTCAGGAGCTTCGTGGTTACCAGCCGAGATGTCATTCTCACGCCTAAGGCGGTGTCCCGGAAACACCACCCTGGGTCATCGTTCTTTGGTGTCTTTGTTCTCGCAGGTGACAGGTTCAAAATCATTCGGCGTGAATAAAGACCGATGTGAATAGTAACCGACATGAATAGTGACAGACGTGATAATGACCGATAAAAGACTTAGAATAATTTAGTAATTCCTTTGCAAACGTGGACAAGAAGACTCGACATATCATCATCCAAGTGTGTTTGCTTTTGACCCCGGTCAAAACAGGCGCATCACGTATTAATACGGACAATGCATGACATGAAAACAAAATATTGAGGGCAAAATAAATTATTCATTGGATTCAAACAAAACCAAGGCTAACACCATATCAAATTTAATGTTCTATAAAAAATAAATTAATGGACCGAATGGGTTCGGTCCGGGTCAGTCTATTTTCCGGTCGACGCCAAAACATGCTCAGCCATAGCAAAATCTCACAATTGCAGTAAAATCATACCGTCTGTATCTCAGAACTAAGAAACTTATTATAGGCTTATATAGCTTACTAACTGACTTGGGCTAGTAGCTGGACTGGGCCAGTTTGGGCTTGACTCGAAAAAGAAAATTGGATAAAATTGGCTCAAATCCAAAATTTGTTCAACCCAAACAAAAAAATTTGTTTAACATCACTTATCTAACACAAATTTAATACAAATTCATCACAAATCCAACTCAAATCCAAAATTTGTTTAATCAACACAAATATTAACATTCGACTAATAAATCCAACACAACTTCAACACAAATCCAATTTTTTTTTTAAACAACACAAACACTAACATTTGACACGAATCTGAAAGCATAAGGTAGTCAATTATTAAAATAGGTAAGAGTATTTAGGTCATTTAACATGCTAACCGACATATTGCTAACGGAATAAAAAAAAAATACAGGGTTGTAAAAAATTACAAAAGAAAAGTATAAAATAGTTTATCGCAAAATGTGTCAATTATAAGGGTATTTTTAGTGTTTATCCCTAAAAATAAAACAAGAATTATAGTTGCATTCGAGTTGGAATTTCCGAACACAACCGGAACTCTGCGCCTGTTGCACGGCGTGCATGTGTAAATCAAGGAAATTGAGAAGATGGCAAGAATTAAAAAGAAGAATAATAAGAGAAAATCAATGAATCTGAGGGCTGACGTATGCGATTTTTTAGTAAAGTCTCATCAATCAAGTCTCGAGTGTTATTTGAAAGCCGATGTAAGGTATTTCATACAAGGCTTTCCTCAAATTGAGGTTGGCAAAACTGTTCCTCTCTTGGATGTTCTATTCACCGACCACAGGAATTTTCTCATCACAAGCAATGGCCGCCGGGTAATTTTTCTATTGTTTTTTTTCTTTCACACGTCACACGTTAATACTCGTATCTGTTTCAGGGGTTCAAGTAATTAAATCAATTACTTTTGTGTCTTAATTAATTAGGTAATGAGTAATGATCTCAAAGGGTAGTCTATTTTCTTGTACATGCTATCATTGACCGAAAAAAATTGTCATTCACTTTTAAATGAAACCGCGAGTTTGATCGATATTTATTATGAGCTTCATCCTATGGGAGGTTTTGAGCTTGTGTTTGAGTCAAAAAGACTGCGAGAATCTACTGATGCCCGTATTTATGGTGAGGATCGTTTCAGTAACTTACTTTGTACAATGTCATGGCCAGCCGTTCCGTTCTATGTAAACAAACATGCGAGCGTCTTCAAGAAACTTTTTGCTTGCACAATTGCTTAAATGATGTCCCGTACTGGGCAATCATAGATCCTATGGGAATGATACTTTTCACACATGTTTATTATTTTCAAAAAGTTTTCGATTATTATGGAGGGTATGAATTTCATCCCCTCAACGAGAACACACTCTTAAGATTATTATATTCAGATGACGATGATAAAGTTGTGGATGGAATAATCAATTTAGATAAACTCTTGAGTTCTCCTACTCTTAATTTCTTACTCACGAGCGATGGCGAAGAGGTACATCTTCTTATTACACTTATTAACCTACTCTATTTTCTTTTTAAAACAATCAAGCCCATTCTATTTAATTACTATAAATATTAATGTTTTAATAATTTGAGGCTATATCTACACTTGCAATTAAACACGTATATGACACAACTTTAGCATGTTCGAGCTCACATATTTTATGATCATATTGTGTTTACGTTAACTTTATATCACACGATCGATCTTCATCACGTAATCACAAGCTTTATTAGTTACACAACGCATATATATTCACCACGTACATTACAAATGACAGGTACGTATATCATCTCTTAAAGATAAGGTGGTTGGTCTATATTTTTGTGTGAATATACCAAATCCTCCAAGAATGGAAGCAATTAAAAAGGTTTATCAGCAAGCCATGGACTTGAAATATAATTTTGAGTATGCTGAAGACAAGTCTCTGGAACCCTGCTTTGAAAATGTACCTTGGTTGACATTGCCTTTCAAGGATCCGTGCTGGAAAAGGTTGCGGCGCCTTTTTAAATTGCATAAATATTTGACAAGTCGGGAAAAAGATTATCTTATTATCATTGATCCGCATTAGGTTAATAGTATTGGAAAATTCTTTGAATATCACGGGGCAAATATCATTGCTGATTTCGGAATCGAAGCCTACCCTTTCACTCAACGTAGGGTTTTGGAGATGAAAGAAGCAAGCAAAAAAGAAGTGACATTGGGGGTAATTTTCCCTCCTAGTCACGTACCTTTTTTGATCCGGCCAAGGAGTGGTGGAGCGTGTGATCGAGTTCCTATCTCGCAACTTTGGGGAAAGCGAGTTCTGATTGTTTTCGCTACACGTCATAAATACAAATATAGTGGATTCGTATCCAAGTTGGCGTCCAAGTAAATTTTGCAACGTTCGAAGAATGAGTCCGAGTTTGAGGTGGTGTACGTCACGTGCAACAAAAATGCATCTAAATTTGACAATTGCATCAAAGATATGCCATGGTTGGTGCATCCATATTCTTGGGATTTTGCAGAGAAATGGAGGTCTAAAATTTTCAAGAATGGAATTGAAGGTTCAATTGTGGCATTCGGTGAAGACGGTGAGCTTTTGGCAAGACGAAGGTTTATAGAAATTACTATGTTGAAAAAGTATCCATTTTTTAGTGATGATCTTGAACCTCAAAATATGGGTCCGAATACAGAGATTCTCTTTGCTATCCTTTTTAAAATATTGCCAAATGTACTGGGAACTATAATTGATTACTATTCCATGTTTAATTTGACTAAGATTTTTATTTTATTTTATAAACAAGCGGTACTTATATAAATGAACCATGATGGCGAAAAAAAAAGTACAAAATTTCAAAATAAAGATGGCGAAAAACTGAACCGAACATAAAGCCAATAGAGGGTTACATCTCCAAGAATCAAAGGAGAAAGACACTAAGGATGAGCTGAAAAAGCATAAAAACTCTTGATCTTCAAAATAGTACCAGCAATTGAGGGATGTTTATCATCAAAACCAATCCGTTCCGAGCCAGCCAAACATATGCAAAGATTATCATCAATTAACGAGTTGAAAGTGTCCGAGTTATAAAATTCGGATAGAAGGAGCTCGATTGGAGGTCAAAGACGGATGAGTCCTAGAGGCTAATCAAACCACCCGAACGACCCAAAGATGGCGAAAAACTGAACCCAACATCCCTATTCGTCCCCCACAGTTAATGCAAATTGAGTGAGCAAACGAAACACTATGCTCAAACGAAATTAGTTCTAAAATCATGTTTAAACTGATGAGTGAGTCCAACTAGTATTGCAATCAGTAACGGAAGTCACATTCTTTCGGTATAAGATTCCTCAACAAGAGTGACATTTCAACCCATATTCGCAAATGATAATCATTGCTAGACTATTTAAACTTTACACCACCTAGACAAACCCTTCAATTTTATTTTTTTTAGTGGGAAATGTGTATCTCTCCGTTGAGGATAATGCATCGGTACAAAATAAAGAAATACAACCGACCTAACCAACTAAGCAAACTAGTCTAAATTAAGCATCCGAAAAAAAAAACAAAACAAAACGAAAGAGACAGAATGCTAAACGTCTCAAACAAGAACCAAAGAGACTCGGAAACAAAACAAGAGCACTGAAAATCACTCTCCTCCGCAAAGCCAAACCCCAGTCTACGGACCAGACCACCCATGGCGCCAATCGAACACGATCACTTCTCAGGACCCAGCGCCGTGGCCCGGTCCCCTTCCGCCCCACGGGATGATCCGCTCTTGCCTCCTAGACCTCCCGGACGTACACTTCAATTTTTGTTAGTGCTTATTTCTCAAAAATTTGATTTTCCAGTAATTTAAAAAAAATATTATTATCATAATCCGGTATTAGACTAATGGTTAACATTTGGGCCATTTGAAAAGGCCCATATGATTTCACCCAAAAAAGGCCCATATGATTGTTCAAAACAAATAAAAAAAGGCCCACATGATCCATGGTTTTGTGGGTCACACAAAAAAAAAATTAGAAAAGGATTATTATTATTGTTGCAGAAATACTTCCCGCCAAAAAACCGTTGAGAAACTGAAAACCACAACCAGTGAATAATCGTGTATAAAACTGTAAAATAGAGGTCGCTTCTCAGTTCTCAGTAACCAAATCATAATCTTCAAATTCACTCCGTTTCTCTTCGTCTCTCTCAAACCCTAAACCCTCAACTCAACAAACCCAAACCCAAACTCTCTCTCTTTTTCGAAATGTCAAGATCGGCCATGGAAGAATCGTCTCCATCTTCAAGATCGGCCAGCAACAAATCGTCCCAATGCTCCACTGAAGCTCTGTTCATCTTCTTGGTCTGCTTCTTCACTCTTTGCTCCTGCTTCACTTCTTCAGGTATTTCATTTCTGTCAATTCTCAAGTTTCTGTAATGGCTTTTCTTTTATTTTATGATTTCTTGCTCTATTGGTTGCTGGAATTCATCATTATACCCTTTGATTCAGGGGCACTTGATTCATTGAATTGCTTTTCAACATCTTAATTCAAGAACCCACATTTTCTTGGTGTCAATTGACAAGTTTTCTCTAGGGGTTTTTTGTTTGATTCCTTATTGACTTGCAATTCATGTATAGGGTAATTTGATTTCTTGTTCTATCTCTCTAATTTGGTTCTTATTTGATGAGTAATTACACTTTAATGTTATTGTTCTTCATCAGTATACTGCTTCAATTACAATTTATGATTTACAAGTTTGTCACTAGAAGATTTATGAGCATTTGATTTAAAGAGTACAATTAAAGGATTCTACATTTTGTTTGCAAATTTAGCCCAACTCTTCATAATTAAGATTAAGGGATTTTAGATGGTTTCTTGAATCTGATCACTTTTAACAATCCTTACATTCATCTCCTTTAACCGATTTCGATTTTTTATTAAATATCTTTCAAGTGTTGTGAAGTTGAACACATTGATCCAATTCTTGATTACACTGCTTCACTTAATCATATTTATGAAACCAGTTGTGGATTTGGCAATCAAAGATGTCAAATTTGCAGAAACAAACAACATGAAAGCAGCTGTGGATCTGTCACTGCCTTTGGATGGCTATCATGTTGAGCTTGCCTCCCTAGAATCTACCGATTCACCATTTACCTCAGTTCCTGATAATCTTGATGGGATTGTAACTGTAAGTAAAAAAACTAAACGACAAATCATTTCTTCGAATCTATTGTGTACGAGAAATCTGTTTTTATAGCATAACAATATTGTATTTGTTTGCTGCAGACTGAGGTAATGAATGATGTGAGTGTAGATTCCATCGAGCACTATCAACTCGCAACTTCTAATTCAAAATCGAGGTAATATTAGTTTTTTCAGCACCCAATTAAGCTGAAGCTGGACAGTTTTGTATGTGCTCTTTGTATTGTATTCCAAATCTTGAAGTCATTGATCAGATCTGTGTGCTGCGGGTGGTGGAGCTGGGTACAGCGCTTGATTCTGATGTGTTTCTGTTTGGTATTAACTTCATCACTAGCTCTACATCTCAGCAATCAAATCTGTTTTAGTCTCTAAGTAATTGCTGTGTTTTCTGCATCTAATTAAACACAAGTTAGATGGTTGGAGAGGGCAGTTCGGGGACACCACCTGAAGACAACAAAAGGAGGGAACCATCTTCTTCTTCTTCTTCTAAAGAAACTCTCGAGCAAAAAAGACGGGACTATGCAATGTATCTAGAAGAGTTGAGGAAATTCAATTTAGAAGTAGAAGCAGCACGAAAGGAAGAAAGGGATAGAGAATTCAGGAATCTAATTGGGATCATGCTAGGCGGCTCGGACAAAATTTTCAATTACTTCTGGCAAGTGATTCAGCTTCAGCTATGTTTTTGTCTTTGCTTACTATTTACTAAATGATGTTGCTGATCTTGTTCTGTGCAACAGTGAGGTGTTTCAGCAAAAATGTCGCGAACACAATAGAGAATATGAAGTATTGGAGGTTCACACTCACTACTACTAGTTTATTGCTTTGTGCTACACAAAATATATAATTGAATAAGTAATTTGTGGATGCGTGCAGGCTGCGGATGTTTGGCTTGGAATGAGAGACTCGGAAAAGAGAGTATATGCTGAAGGAGCTATGAGAAAATATTTTCAAGACTAATTGTCTGAGAACAGCAATGACATGGATTCTACAGAAGGCTTAGATCTGAATCTGAAGTTACAGCAGCTGAGTTCATGTAAAGTGGTAGCTAGAAATGTACAAACAAAAACACTCCTTACCATACAATCTGTGACCAAATAACAACAAATCGAGTAAGAACCCTCATTTTTGTTGGTGTTAAATGTCAAGTTTCTGATATGGGTTTTCATTTCTTTATTCGATTTCTTTTTCTGAAGATGGATCAATCTATCTCTCTAGTTTGGTTCTTTCTTGATAAGTAATTTGAGTTGATTACACTTTCATGTTGCTGTTCTTCATTATACTGCTTCTATTGTAGCATAGTGATTTGTGAGTCTGTCACTAGAAGATTTATGAGTCATTTGTTTATATTTTGTTGGCAATTTTGGCTCTACTGAACCTTGTTGTTCTGAAGTTGTTTGCTTTGTAGTTGGTTTCTTGAAACTTAAAAACATTTTCACAATCCTTATTTTTCCTCTCCTTGCTAATTCCTTTAACTGTAGTTTCTGTAATGGGTTTTTAGTCCCTTAACCAGTATTGAACTGTCATGAAATTAACAAATTATTTGAGATATAAAGTGCAATTATATATAAATTTATAATTTTTCAATTTATAGACATTAACACAATGAAAAATAAACCATTGTTGATGAGTTTTTTTTTTTTTTTTTTTTTGGATAGAAGATTGTGTACGAGTTAAAGCTTCAAGTGATTGAACAATTCAGCCATAAGAAGAGACAAAGTATTGGGAAGGCCCACTTTATTTTAAGCCCGAAAGGTTTGTATCAGAGCCCAATAGGCCCATTCAAATTATTGGATTAATTGCATTTTGGGTCAGGTAGAAGAGGCTGCCCGGGAATTTCCTTGGCCATGCAAGAGCTGCCCGTCATGCTTGCGACTATTATTCAGATTCAGTGCTTTGACTGGAAGTTGGCTGATTCAAACGGCGTCGTTGTGAAAGGTGACCATGTTTTTTTGTTTTCTGTTTTTTTGTTCTATCAGCAAATGTACCAACACCAAGACTCAAACCTAAAATTTTGAGGGATCAAGCGAAACCAACCACTTGCCCAACTGAGTGTTCGTGACGATGTTGTTCCACGATCTAGTCTGTCTTGAAAATAAAGGTGACAACACCTCTAAAATTAATAGGTTGGAGATGTTAGAATCATATAGTTTTGAAGCCAATGTTGACTTGTTTGAGAGAAGAAGCACCAGATTTGCCCAACATTCAATTGATTTGTTGGCGTTAAGCAGTGGCTGAAGATAAAGGAAATATATCTCTTTCGTTTTCAACTTTTGCTAGTGTGGGGCACAAATTCAGCACCTTGTTTCTCTGCCTCCTACCTTCAATTATTAAAATTTTAAACTAACTTGGTAATTGGCAAATTTTACAAGGAACCGAACTCTTTAATTTATGTAACGATTCTATATACTTACCACTATTATCATCTAATTCACATATATGAGACTATCTCCATAAATTAAGTCCCACTATATTGGTAAGGTTAGAGCTTCATTGATTGATAACAAGCACGAAACTTTTCAATAATATTAATAACATAAAAATACGTGAATTTTCTTTAAAAATAATGCCAACAATCACATTATTTCTTCTTTGTATCGCGTAAAAAAACATATAATGTGAATGTACGAAGAGAAACAAAAATTTAATTGGCCTATCACATATGTATTGTACCCATAAAAGAAAAATGTTTTTCCGCTACTTATATTTTATTTGTACATTTATGTTTGTTTTCCAATAGATTTGTCTCAATCTATTTGGTACAGTAGTACTTGTGTTTGTTTGTAGCATCTATAAAAATAATTTTTGATATTGTTATTTTTTGTAAGATGTATTTATAATGTGGTTTTTAGAAGATTTATGAGTTTTTTTTCTTTCCTAATCACTAGTAATGCGGAAAACATTTTAGGAGAAAACAGTAGATAACAAATACTATCACTTGATATTAAATGTTATCACGGATTTTCTTTTTTACTCTCTCACTCTCTAAAAGTTCATATTAATCTTTTTGAATCATTGTCGATCTTTTTTAATTTTTTTTAGTGTGCATTACTTCAATCAAGTAAATATAGATTGAGCATATACGACTTGATTAGTCTTGTACATCCTTTAGTCATTGAGAGTATGTGTTTACTACAAATAGATTAGTTCTTTTCATGCTTTTATATCTTAAACTGTTTAGTTGTTTTTGTTGTTATATTGGTTTTCTAGTTTGTTTTTACTCTTTTGGTGAAGTTTGCGGTATATCTTCCCGTGTTGGAAGTTTTGTTTTGTCTTTCCTTGTTGGAAGTGATTTTTGTGGCGTATTTTGATGCATCTCAAGTCTTAAAAGTTGTACTGATCGAAAAAGAGTATAAAATCATTACCTTCGGTTTAATTATTGGTGATGCCTTGAATCTCGATGAACATATAGTATAGATGTTGGTTTAATTTGTTAATAGATCTGCGAATCAGACCATTTATATTTTAGCTAGATCATCATGTTCTATATCATGTTTGAAAGAATAATTAGCTAGATCGTTTGAAAGAATAACCAAACTATTTCATATTTGGAACGTTTGATCAATAAAATAAAAACACAAAAAAAAAAAACACTTCATATAAATGTCAATAACATCAATCAATATCGAAGAATTTTTATTTGAGAAACATTGTGTACCCTCAAATCAACGGTTGGAAGCTTTATCAACCGTCCGATCAACCAACCACACTAGCAACATATCACAGCTAGCTTGAAGTGGTAGTAGCTATCATACTAATTATTCACATCAACCACTTGTGGGACTATCAGTCAATTTTGCCCATTTTCAGACACCCCACATGTGTGCCATACCCCAATTTTCAATCAATTATATA
>JAYMTA010006596.1:0-10264 GCA_036897625.1 Pelargonium cotyledonis
AGCTCACGACCCGCTTCAACAAGTCTACACATGAGCAATTCTAATTATTTTAATCACGAATAATAATTTTTTATATAAAAAAATATAGAGCTTATCAATTTTTAAATAACAAGTAAGTTTTTTTTTTGTATAATTATTTAGATAATGTAAAAGTGCGAATAATTTAATCGATTTAGCTTTTAACATTTTAATTGATTTAATTTTTAACAATTTATTGTTTTTGTTAACCAAATAATAACAATGAGAAAAAAAAAAAATTTCTCATTCCCACACTCTAATTTATCCAAACAACATTACATGAGAATGAGAATGTTAATGGGAATGGAAGGAATGACAATGGGAACATTCCCATAAAAAATCTAATCCAAACGCAGCCTAAGACTTTTCATTAGTCGCTTTCTCCCGAAACTCCCGGAATTTGGGTAAAACATGGCAGCATCAACAAGGTTTTCATCGAACTAATACCTTTTTTTTTAGAAAATAATACACAATATTATTAAGATTAAATCATAACGAAGTTACAAAAGAATAACTCCAAGAGAACCAGGCAAAGATTTAGAGAGATCTATACAAACCATCCTAAATCGATGATCCTTAACCCAACATAGAATGGGCACACCCGAATGCCAGACTAAAGAACCGAGTCCTAACCCAAGACCCAATGTCGCTAGCATCCTCTCCCAAGCCCCCAAGAAAACGGCAGACCCGGACCTAAACATCAGCTCACACCTACTCTTTCTGTAGGGACGTCCTCTCCCAACCCAACTCCTCCAAGACACTGGGCACTATAGCCCCGATTTTCGTGACCCGACGGCGCTTCCCGTCCAGGATATTGGCCCCCTCCGACTCCTCCTGCTCTGACAGCTCCACAGACACCACCTTGTTTGTCTCCATTGGGTCCCCCCCCTCCTCAAGCCCCTCTGAGTCTCTCAGCCATCTCGCTCTCACCAAACTATTGCTACGTCTCCCCGTTGCCCTTAACCAAGAACCATAAGCCCTCTCAGTACCTGTATCGGGCGTCTTTAACCTCTCCTTGCACAGCCAGTCACTATGCCCCATAATGCCACAATAGAAACAAAAATTGGGGAGCTTCTCATACTTGAAGAGCACCCACGACCAAGGACCCCCTTTCACTATTATGCACCATCGGCACTTAATGGGACGACGCACATCCACAAGGACCCGAATCCTCAAATATGAGGACTTGTTTCTAGTGAAGTTGTTTTGGTCCATCTCAATGAACTTATTGATATACTCCCCGACGCTTCTGCAAACTCTCTCCTTTCGGAAACCTTCTGAAAGGTCATGGAGTTGAACCCACAAGTGGATATCGTTAAGCTCCACCCTTGCCAGAATATCCCTACTCTTTAGTAGCTTACTAATGAGAGCACTGTGGTTAAAGGTCCACGGACCCCCATCCACTACCCTCCTCTTATCTTCCTCATGATAGAATTCAAAAATAAACCTCTGTTCCAGATTATCATGCTCATCTGAATCGTCGCCTTCCACACGACCGCCATTTGGTGCCTTATGGCGTCAAAGTTGACTACCGCCGGTGTTAAGAATCTTCCGACGACCCTCCATTTCTAGGTCCCCCCATCCTCCTCCTGCTCCTTCGCCAGATCCATCACCATCCTGCCGTCTTCCTCGCCATCGATGGCTAGCATTTGTAGCCCCCGTTCCTGATCTGCACCCTTGTCCGTCATCATCCTCCTCCCAGTCGCCATACTCGTTCTCGCTCCGAACTCGCTTTTGCTTTGTGAACGTATAGCCGGCACAGTGACCCGCGCCTGCTACTGTACTAGATACCATGAATGTAATACCGCAATCTCAAGGACCCTAGGACTGTAGCCTTGAACCCTCCCTCAACTGAATATATCTCTCGCACTTCACCCAAACCCCGCGATCTACGGCCGCAAACTGCGGCCCTAAACTACGCCTGCGAAACCGCCTACCTCCACCGCCGTCACACAGCTTTCAGCCACTCCTTAAGCAAACCCTAATCCACACGCATGAGAGCGGGAAAGACATTTTTTTTAGAAGAGGGGGGGTCTGTGATATTTTTGCCCATCGAACTAATACCTTATTTATAAGATATCATTTATTTTACATTTGATTTAGTCTTATAGTTTGGTTATAACTATCAAAATAGTCTAAAGATGCTTTCGCCACAAGAAACCATTTGATTATTTTAACGGCCATCTTTCTTTATTGAGGCCACTTGAGTTGTTGGCGGCTAATTATAACATATTTCAAATCATTTGTCACATGCAAAATTTCTCATTTCCTTGCATATTAATTTGAAATCATAACTTTTCTTTCTTCAGTTCTTGTTCAATGGAAGTAATTTATTTTGCGTAATGAAAAAAAAATTGTTTGATAAGATAGAATTGTAAGGAGTGGTGATGGTTTCCATCTATTTCCTTGAAATGAACATGACATGTTGTATTTACGTATATAACTTGTTCTCCTTGTCAAGTGTACACGACCCGTTGTCTCTAATTTTCATTTGGATAAGTCAAATATACCGAATAATATAAATTTGTTATTAAAGTGTTTTTTTTATCTCTTCTTTTAGATAAGTCTTTCATGTGAGAAACACATCACAAACTTCAATTTCACACGTCAAATTGCATTCTTTTATTCTTTGATTTTTCACGTTTAAATTTGTTTGAATGAGTTTATTTCAATTTACTCAAAATACTAAAAGACTTCATTGCTAAGAGAAAGAATATTAAAAACGCAACGAATCCAACTATGAGAATTTTACAATCCATGTGAATATATAAGAAAAATCAGCCACACGCCCACACCTTGACTATTAAAAAAATAAAGAAGAAGAAGGAGGTTAAGTGTGCATTAAACTTACATTTATAGTGGTGATTTAAACTAATTAGAAGATAACAAACCTTCATAACCTAATGCAATTGTACATACATCAACTTGGTTTTGCTATATTCTTTGCAAACCTGAGTTGGAAATTTCCAAGAAATATTAAACCAATAGCGTAGAGCCAAGATTGCTGAAATTATTTCAATCGACTTTTCTAATTAAAGTACTGCAAATTGGTACCTAATCCGCATGAAAAACAGCACGTTTAAGCAATTAAATATTTGATTCAACCATTCTAAAAAAAGTCGTACAATCCAAATTATAAGTTTTGCAAAAACCAGTAAGACCAAGCTTATCTATATATATATATATATATATATACAGAACTACACACCCATCTCTCAAATTCATTAGAAAGTTTTAATATCTCATTACAATATCAGACATTCTACAAAACCTATGGCGTTAACAAGAAGCTGTGTTAGTATTAGCCCTATAATTAACATACACCAAACTTCCATATTCCATAGTCCCAGAGACAAATGCAGTTTCCTGAGAAGTACGGGCTTGAAATCTATCAGAACCAGTGCTGATCATAAAAAATTGTAAGCTTATTCTTGTTTTAATTTTAAGTACGTATATATAATTAGAATATTTACAATAATTTTGGAGGTCTAAGCTACATTTCATCAATATTAATTGTTGTGTATATAATATATAGGGTTCATGTTGTGGCTCACGCTAGTTTAGGACCCCAAGGACCTCCATCGGCTTCTTCTCCGGATTCTTGGTAACCCAAATTCATGAATTCATTAGTATCATAATGAGATTTATAATTAAATTTTGGTGTATATAGTGTTTGACATTATTGATTATATATTCAAATTCAATTTGTTGGTAGCAGGAAGCTTTGGATTTTAGGAGCAATTCTATCAGCGGTTTTACCGTTTCTGGGCAACAAATTTGGGCCATTGCTGAAGCTGAAAAGTAAGTATTTAGCAGCAAATAAAATTATGCATATTTGAATAATTTGTATTATTGTGTGTAACATTGGGTGTAACAACAGATGAGGTGGAACTGGTGACGGAGACGGCGGAGCACATAGCGGAGATAGTAGAAAAGGTGGCGGAAGAGGTGGAGAAGGTGGCGGAAGAGGTTTCCGACCAGCTTCCCGACGGGGGAAGGCTCAAGAATGCACTCATTTTCGTTGAAAATATTGCTAAAGAAACGGCCAAGGATGCTCATCTTGTGGAAGATGTGCTAGACAAGGTTTTCACCTAATAGTCTAATTCCCATGCATGCATGCATTTTCCATCTACTCTTCCACGGTTGGCCATATTTATATACAGTAGACTAATTCTTGATGATATCAAAATCAAATAAATGAATAATCAAACACAACTATCAATTTAATATCACAAAATCAAGACAAAAATTAAGATAATCATGAAAATTATTAATAATTCCAATTTTCATTATTTATTTGGGTTAAAAGTTAGTTCTAAATATGAAATTGTGTAGGTTGAGGAAGTGGAGAAGGAGGTGGATTCATTCCTTGATGGAGCCAGTGGGAAAACTAAGCTATGATCCAAGTTAACAGAAGACTTTGCAACCAAATACAGAATTTGGGTCAATGTACAACTTTGATTTGTACATATATATGTATAAATAACCTAATATATTTTTTAGTACTTGTTCATTTCGTAATTTACCGCACGATTTGTATCATTTTATTTATATTTTTGTCCATTATTCTATTTTTGTAGAAATATATTGAATTGATTATTTTGGATGAGTATTTACCCATTTGTCTATGCTTGTTCTTACCATTGACCATATTATAATAATGAAGCTACTTGTAATTTAAGCATTATTAGATTTTATATATACCACTATGAAAGCATAGACAGATCTATTGACACGTTTGGTTTTTCTACAAGGAGGTCAACATAGGAGTACTCCATCTACAGACATTATCAGTTGATAATATTTGGCATATATATAAATTATATAATCTCATTCCAGACATTTTGAAACTGTGGGAAGTGGGAACTTCAACATGAACTATTCTCACAGGAACATCCAACTGTCTACAACTTCCATAGGAGGTAAGGACTAACTTGAATGTCAAATACTCCCTCCGTCTCAAAATGAGTGTCTTTAATTTTTCTCAAAACAGAAAAAAGAACACTCATTTTGATACGGAGAGAGTATAATTTTCTTCAAACCATCATATTCACTTCAATGTGTTGACTTTTTTGTGAGGTGCCTTAAGTCTTTGTGAAGTTCATTGAAAAAAAAAGAAGCACAGCTTCTGTTGTGATTCTTATCTAAAAAGTCATAAGTCAAATACAAAGTAGGATTGATCCAAAATTAATATATATCGAATCAACATGAGCCGTTATACATATGTGTGTGCGCACTCACTTTAACTTTATAAGATTGACCCAACAAATGATTAGGTGACCTATTATGGGTTGACCCTTATTTGAAACAGGTCAATCACTTGTTTGTGAAATATAGTTGAATTGTCTGTTTTTATGGTCATCGTGACACACTAAAAAGTTGTTTTCATCTTTTCTACTTAGAGAATTTTTCTAAGCACTGTGTTCTAAGACCAATGTTCATTGTTTGATCCCAAACTCCAATGTTAATGAACACCAGACATCGCGCTTCGGATCTGTAACTTGTGTGAGACGACACACGACACACCAAAAATGATAACCCGGGGGTGATTCCAAGATACCGCATCGGGCGTGAGAGTAAGATCTTGGCTGGAATCACAATATCTCTAGAGAACGTTCCTAGATAAATAAACTTGAGAGAAAGTAAATATATAATTGTGAAGACCCCCTTCTCTTACCAAGAAATGAGTATTTATACTTGTTACCATTTTCGTCATGTGTCAATGCATGGTTGGTCGATGAAAGGTGGGGTCCACTTTAGGCTCATATATGAGATGAGTTCTTGTTTCCCGGCACTACTCATGGGCGCCAAGTGAGTCTGAGAATTCCAACACATCTCTCGTGTGTCGAGATGTTAGTCAAAGCACCTAGAAGTCTCTACCGTGCTTGGGGTATCGTCTCACAATTTTGAGAACGATGTTCGATTGTGTTGATGTTTAGTGCAAAGAAAGGTCTTTGTGAGTACCTGATAGGCTAGTTTGGACTCCTACTCATGATAAAGAACAAGTCCCTAATACAAAGAAATGGGTAAAAGCCTCAAAGGTCCAAAATTATCATTCTTGTCGCAACGGTCGGTGGTTGCACGCAGCCAACGTCCGTATGAAGACAAATTTTATTTTATTTTTTGCGTATGACCCTTTGACTTTGAGGCATTGCTTAAATCCTTTGATGACTTGGGTGGTTTGAGTGGCCTTGCACTCACTTCGAAGTTTCAGGAGCGATCAACTTCCTCGAGCGTGACCTATGACTTCGGGTGTCACTACAACAGTCGCGGTTTTCTGTTGCAGTTTTTAGATGCAACTATTATTAGGCCTTTAACGGGCTTCACCTACAATTACTAACTGCAACCAAAAATCTTAATTTAAAATTGGGTTTAAACTATTAAAATATGGGCTACATACCTTAAACAAAAATCTGAAACAAAAAAAAAAAAAAAAAAACAAAAACGAAAAAAAAACCGAAAACCTAACAGTAAACAAAAACAAAAACAAAAACCTCTCTCCATGTGAACACTCTACGCCGACCACCGACCGGCGAACGACGAACGCCGTCACCGACCGACGGTGCGCCACTCCTCTCTCTCTCTCAATGGCTGCTAACATTATGGCCCATTTCCAGTTTCATTACCAAAGCTTCTCTCTCAATCTCGCTTCACAATCCGCAACAATGGCCGCGAATCTCTCACCTTCCGAGCTTCTCTTTCGGTTTGTTCCCGCTACTGCTTCTCTCAATTATCAATTTCCTAGCAATATTGTTTTATCAGCACCAGCAAGAACTAGGGTTTGTTCATATAATCTTTCTCGATTTCTCAGTCTAGAGACCATGTCTGTGTGTTAATTTTCTCATTGTCCCCATTTCGATTTCATCAAATCATCCATGTACACCCTGATTTTCAATTAGAAATCTAATTTTTAGGGTTTATTTTGAGTTCAGTGATCTTTAGCTTGTTTCTTCTTCCACTAATTCTAATGAAAACACTTCCATGTCTTTAGATTCACTTGCACAATCCTTTTTGTTAATGGCAATAGTTGAGTTGTGTTGTGTTCTTAATTAATTGTTGGTTCTGTTTACCATTATTTTTATTATTATTGTTATTATTCTTTTCCTTTGATTTGATACATGCATCTTTGTGGTAGCATAGTAGCAAACCATTAAGTGAACCCTACCAAAGAAGAAAAAGAAGTTACTAGCTAAGTGGTGCATAAAGTTGCAGATGATGCTTAATTGTAAAGAGGTTAGTCATGTCTACTGGGTAACAAAAAATCGTTTTTTGATTCATAATTGGTTTCCATGAAAACTCATTTATTTACTTCTAAGGTTATGCTTAATTCTAAGGTTATGCTAGTGATGGCTTGATAATTTAATTCTAAGGTTATGCTTCTGAAATTACCTTTTAAATATGCAGACAAGACATTGGTTTACTGAATTACCTTCTTTCTGATTTTAGCTTGAGTTGAGTTTGTGTTTTTTTGTCTCTGGTGGTTATGGGTTATTTCTATTTCTATTTCTATTCAACATATGGGTCATTGGGATATAAAATATCATGTTGAAAGCTGAAATATAGTGGTTGTTTTGCTGAAATATGATTGTCTTTATGCTTAAATCTCAACTTTTCAGGAAAGAGTTACATTAAGCCAGCGAAGACGACCAAGGAGATGGACACTGATCGGGTATTTTGCATAAAAATGTATTTGAGTATTGGGTAGTGTCGAATGGTGTGTTTTGTTTTCATACCCGAACTTGTCTTCAAACGACTCATATCATGGATCTGGCGCTCATACCTTTTCAGGTAACGCGTTATATGGAGTTTGTTTCTGGATACCTGTGATTGCCCCCTCTTATACATAAGATATAAGAATAATAAGATGATTTGGCTCCTCATTTATTCCTTTACTATTTGATTGCATAATGTGATCCACAATCCTCTTTAATGGATGATGCAAGTGTTTGGTTCTGTAGATATTTGATACGATAATTATGACACGCTCTTTCCATGCCTCTCATTTTTAGTATTAAAGGGTGCTTGAATGTAGGTTTATTGGTGTCGTAACCTTATTATTTTTTGGTAAATTAGGGAACTCCTAATATCATTCCGAAAAGCAACTGGGCAGAAACCTCAGCGGATTATAATTTACAGGTACTTGATTATCATCCTACTGTTCTATTTGTTCGAGATGGGACGGTTTTTTGCTTTTTGTCTTATTTTGTCTTCTCTATCTGCAGGGATGGTGTGAGTGAGGGACAATTCTATCAAGTTTTGTTGTATGAACTCGACACCATTCGCCGGGTAGAGATCACTGTTCCTTTAGTTAGCCAATTGATATTTTGATTGAGCACAATTGAAGCTCGCTTATCTTTTTGGTTTGCTTGTTTATAACTTTCAAGGCATGCATGTGCCTCTTTGGAGCCAAACTATCAGCCTCCTGTGACATTTGTGGTGGTTCAGATGCGTCATCACACTAGGTTGTTTGCTAACAACCACAATGACCGTAACTCAACTAACAGAAGTGGAAACATATTACCTGGAAAGTGGTTTGAGCCATCATTGAATATTGTATACATGCTTTGCCTTTGTGCCGAAGGAGATAATCCATGTGTTATCTAATAGTTATATTTTTTTCTAAAATTTTACAGGTACTGTGGTTGACTCCAAAATCTGTCATCCGATCGAGTTCGACTTTTACCTTTGCAGTATGCTGGAATTGAGGTAACTCTCTCTGCCTATAGCTAAACGGTTAACGTTTTCCTCTCATTAGCTTCTTGAGGTTGGGATTTTAGTTCTGAAGTTGTACTTTTATGTCTATTAGGGCACAAGCCGTCCAGCTCATTACCATGTACTCTGGGACGAGAACAAGTCCACTGCTGATGGACTCCAGTCACTAACAAATAACCTCTGCTACATGTAAGCCTCCAATATTCCCTATGTTTTGCTTGTTAACGACTTATTCTATATTTCATTGGCATGTATTTGAGTTTGTTGCTTTTAACGCTTGTAGATACGCAAGATGCACCCGATCAGTCTCCATTGGTAAACTATTTGTTCTGTAGAACTGGAGCAGTTGCCATCAGAGTTGCCGGTGTTCTGAAAGATTGGATACTTATTGCTCTTTCAACTGTCATATTCCTTGAATCCACAATCTGGGCTGAACATAATTGTTATGCAATTGGTACTTAAAAGTTTGAAACTTAGAGTCAGCTCTTACGAATATCTAACTACTAATATTGCTTTGCATCCTTGTTCATTTCAAACGAATCAAATCATGGATGATTTTTGTATTATATGGAGTTTGTTTGCATCCATTTGATTAGTGAAAATATTTTACTATGGATCCAATTGTACGCAAAAGTGAATCGTGAGAAATTTTTTGTATATTTGGTAGTTTAATTTTATACATGTTTTTTACTGCAGTTTTAAACTGATTTAAAAATAAAACCTAACAATTACAAACTGCAACAAATAAGCTCAAAAACTGCAATAAAAATTATTGGTTGCAGTTATGAAAACTGTTATAAAAAAGCCCAAAACCGCGGCTCATCATATATACCACGTGAGCTGATACTGCAGAATGGGTTATCGCAATAAATAATATGGGCCGCGCAATAAATAATATGGGCCGCGGTTTTGGGCCTTTATATTGCAAATTATAAATGCAATCATTGATACATAAAATGAAATAAAACTAATCATTATGATGTAAAAAAAAAGAGCTAATAATTATAATTTTTTATTAAAAAAACAAAAAGCATCAATATATAATTAAAATAGTTAGAGTAAGTCATTTATCAATGACGTTTTTTTTTCCTTTTCTAATACAACTTTATTTTGGTTACAATAAAATGACTTATTTTAATGTACTACGAACATATATGCATTGTAAATGTTTAATATATATAATCATTGGTTCTCTATATTGTCTCTCCTAATCTATCTAAATCACTATGGTGGTGTTAGTTTTTTAAAACAAACAACGAAAAGTCACCTATTTATATTCATCTCATATTGCATATTGTATGTCTACAAACTACCATGTATAACATTAGGTTTTATTATAACAAAAAATAAGTGAATTGAGATTTTATAAATAAACAAATATGTATTTAATATGTTGTTACAAAATAACATTGCAGGCATAAACGGTTTAAAAATAATAAGATTCAAGGCATAATCGTGGCCAATAAATAAAATAAAAGTCTAAAATTATAAATTAAAAAAAAATTGGAACCACATATAAGAAAGAGAAGATGTG
>JAYMTA010006597.1:0-10263 GCA_036897625.1 Pelargonium cotyledonis
TTCTCGGGAAGCATGACTCTGGCGGCGTGTCGGGCGCACGACATTGCTCCGTAGACGTTGACGTCAAAAACCCTTTTGAAGTCTTCATGGTCGAGATCCAGCACGCTGCTGACAAGGTTTCCGTTAATGCCTGCGTTGCTGAACATGATATCGAGCTTACCGTGCTTCGAAACGACGGCGTTGACTGCGTTTTCGACATCGTGGTCCTTGGTTACGTCACAGTGGACATAGGAAACGACGTCGGGGTTGCCGATGTCGTCGCAGACGCTTCGGCCGAGATCATCTTGGACGTCGGCGATGACGACCTTGGCTCCGTGCCGGACAAACAGCCTTGCGCTGCTCTCGCCGATGCCGCTAGCTCCGCCTGTAATCAAAGCTACCTTGCCTTCTAGCCTACAATAAAATATAAATAGTGAAATAATAAATACACATTTAAAAAAATATATTTATTTATTTTTAATGATGTCAGTTTGCTGTTAGTTACTATAACCGAATGAATTTAGCCCAAATAATGTAAAATTCAAAAACTCGTGAATCCCGAAAGTATTTATACCTTAATTAACAAACCATTATATATAATTAGGAAGTGAATAAACTATAGAGATTGGGAGTTTTTAGCATACGTACCTTCTAGCAATCGGGGCTAGCAACGGAGAGCTAGCATTCATGGCCATGCTTCAAAATGCTGATAGTAAGGAAATTGATACAATTGTTGCCATTTTATAGCAAAAAGTCCACGTGAGCTTTGAAAATAACGAGTATTGAAAGAAGGTGTAGAAATTTAGAAACTGATTAATATAGTGACTGCCTAATCTCTATTTCCGTTTTAATTTGGTAAAAGTTGACTTTAATCTCACATGGGCCGTTCTATTGATGGATCATATGACCAATGAAGCAAAGACTTTAGAGCCTCAAATTTTGAGGCCTCTCCATTTTTTCAAAGGATATTTTTGTATTTTAAAATATAAATATATGGAAAATTATTTTTTCATGTATAATATTTTACATGCATTTCATATGGCGAATGAAAATGTGTAGGGTAAAAAATGAATAAGTTTTAAGAGAGAGAGAGTGTGTGTTTTTGGGTGGTGGTAGTAGTGTTTTAGAGTCAACTGAAGTGGAATGGAGATTTGTCCAAAAGTGTGCAATTTTAGATGTACTTAATGACAAAACCGACTCTTTTGCCTATTTTCAATAAAATGGACCGACCTGTCTTATTCCTTGCCTAACTTCCTTTTCCAACCTTTCTTTTATGCTTTCTCTCCCTAACTAATATGGAAATATCTATTACATTATTCAATACTTATACAATACAACAATGATTCCGCAGTCGATGACAAACGATAAAATCACTTAAAAACTTTAAAAACTCGGAATTGCATTGCACTAACTTGTGCGAGCACACGCCTACAGCTATACCACATGTTCGTGTTGCTGCAAAGTTGTGTGAAGCTCGTTGTAGGCTCATTATATTAAAAAAAAAATCAAATTTAATCCATATATGTTTTGTTTTTTTCGTCCGAATGGTCCTAAATTGACACTAGAGACGTTAAGTCCGACCCATAGTTATGAAGAACCCATTTCACCTGATCTAATGGGCCTCCATTAAGTCAAAGCCCATTCCAGAGCCCAAGAAAAAAAGGAGATGCAGTAAATTGACAGGTCCAATTCTGCAATGTTTTATATGCTAAATTATTTACCAGAGCCCACAAAGAGAAACGTGGAAGTGTAGTTTCTTTTTACTCCGTGGTGGCATTTCGGATCATGACTTCACCAAAACTTTATGTCTCACCGGATCACCTCTAAACCTCTGTGTTTCACTGGGTCTCTATAATGCCCTGTTTTGTGTAGACAATAAGTTGCTACCCAAATGGATAAAGAATTCTTGGAACTTCTCACGTAATGCTTAAAAAGCATATGAGAGCTCCAAACTTTATCGGTTCGCAATCAACCTGCCTGAAAGACTATACTTCCAACATCTAGAGTCGACATCAGTTCTCTAACAATCAATCACATACTGACATGTTGCGGACTTGACTTGTAAGTGCAATACTTGTTTTTTTCTTAAGAGAAGAAAATCCTACATCGTTAATAAGTTATACGAGATTTTCTTTTTCTAGTTTATTTTTCAATATCGTACTTTCTATCTAGATGTGACTTGAATTTCTTCTATTGAGAGCAGTTTGTATGAAATAAGTGCAATAGAATGTATTTCATTACTATTCCAAAATTCAAGCAAGATATTACATGGTAAAACATCTTAGATAATGATCAAAATTCATATATTTACATCAAATGATTTTACAATTACACCCAAATTAATGAATGAATTCACAAATACTTTAGGACAATGATGCATAACTAACAGAAACTGAATAAATATGTAGTTTTGAATTGCGAACCTTTGTTTTTCACTCATTTGTTGTTGTTCCTCCTCCATATTTCCCGGCGAGACCACCTCAATCGCCACGCAGCCTTGAGATGTAATTTTTGAGGTACTTGTTGCGAGCTTGGATAAGAGCTCGTTGAGGCTCAATGTTCTTGAGTGAGAGGCGAGCTCCGATTCCGATCATGGAAATGCTGGCGGCTACACAGCACGCAGTCAAGCGAATTTGCTTCGGCGTCAACGGCGGCGACCACATCACCATCCTCCTTTCCTTTCTTCTCTGTTGCCACTCTCTCTTCTAGGTTTTTCAATTCAATTTCAAGGCCATGGACGACTGGGCCAGGTCCATTGTTGCTTTCATGTCTTCGGCTCTATTTTGAGTTTCAAGGTCTTTGATTTGTAGCTGCAACAACCTAGGGTGGAGCTAGAAGAGTCAGCAAATGTTGTTTTAGATGGCCCTTCCTTCAATCTCAGCACTCCTCAGATCCTGCAAAACCGCCCACCAAATCCAGCAAGTCCACGCCCTAATCCTCTGCAGAGGCCTTGAGCAAGACCATTTCGTCATTACCCAGTTCATGCGTCTCTCCAATTCTCTCTTATCGCTCTCTTACTCTGCTATCGTGTTAGGTCGTGTCGTCGAACCCAGCACCGTTCTCTGGAACTCACTCATCAAAGGGCACTGCGATAGGTCACTTTTTGATGAAGCAATTTCGGTTTTTGTTAGCATGAATAGAGCGGAGGTTGTGCCTGACAAGTACACGTATCCGTCGGTGATTAAAGCTTGTTCGGTTGCGCGTAGGCTTCAGGAAGGGAGGGCGGTTCATGGGTCGGCGGTGAAATTTGGGGTTGATGGAGATGTGTTTGTGGGCTCCAGTTTGATTGATTTGTACGGGAAATGTGGAGAGATTGTGAGTGCGCGGGAAGTGTTCGACGAAATGTCTGAGAGGAATGTTGTTTCTTGGAGAGCTATGCTTGTTGGGTATGCCAGTGTTGGGGATCTAGAGGAGGCAAAGAGGCTGTTCTACAAAATGCCGCAGAGAAATGTGAGATCTTGGAATGCCTTGATTCATGGGTTTGTAAAACTGGGTGATCTGAAAACTGCTAGTAAAATGTTCAAAGAGATGCCTGAAAGGGATGCGATTTCTTACGCTACTATGATTGATGGATATGCAAAGATGGGTGACATGGTGTCCGCGAGGCTTTTGTTTGAGGAAGCGCCTTACTTGGATATTGTTGCGTGGTCTGCATTGATTTCAGGGTATGTACAAAATGGTCAGCCAAATGAGGCAGTGGGACTTTTTCATGAAATGGGCTTGAGGAATGTCAAACCTGACGAGTTTATAATGGTGAGCTTAATGTCAGCTTGTTCACAAATGTGTAGTTTAGAATTAGCTAACTGGATTGATTCTTATATGACCCATAGCTCAATTGATCTTGGTCTAGTTCATGTTGTTTCAGCTCGAATAGACATGAATGCTAAGTGTGGAAACATGGAGAGGGCAGTGACATTGTTTGAGGAGATGCCTAGACGAAATCTAGTTGCATATTGTTCTATGATACAAGGGATGTCACTCCACGGGGATGGGAAACAAGCTATAAGCCTCTTTAATAGGATGCTAAACGAAGGGCTGTCCCCAGATGCTGTGGCCTTCACTGTCGTCCTGGCAGCGTGTAGTCGTGCTGGGCTCATTGAGGAGGGTTGTCACTATTTTGAATCAATGAACGATTTCTGCATCGATCCTTCTCCTGATCACTATGCGTGCATGGTTGATCTACTTAGCCGATCAGGGCAGCTAAGACAAGCTTACGAACTTCTGAATTCAGTACCTATAAAGCTTCATGCTGGTGCATGGGGTGCACTTCTTGGGGCATGTAAGTTATACTGTGATGTTGAGTTGGGGAAGTTAATTGCTGATCGACTTTTTGAGCTTGAGCCAACAGGTTCTGCTAATTATGTGTTGTTATCCAGCATCTATGCAGCAGCTGATCAGTGGTTGGAAGTTTCTGTTGTAAGGGATAATATGGTGAAGAAGGGGATAAGAAAGGTACCTGGTTGCAGTTGGGTCAACATCGAAACTTGATAGATCTCTTTGAGCTTGAAAGTTACTAGGCATACCCTTTCAGTCCTTGTGGTCAATACTGAGCAATTTAATGCTGCGTGGGGGCATTTGGTGACAAAGATTCAGGTCATTACCTTAAAGTAGCGGTGTGATTGTTGCATTAACGAAGGTTTTGGACTTAGCATATCAAATTCCAAATACAGAATTCAGCCAAGGAGTCTTTGATTATGTGAGACTCGTGATGTAAGTCCTGTCAGTTTGCTTCATTAGTATGATCAGTTGATTCTAACTACTATTAGCACATTTCATTTTTGGCTGCCTTAATCTCCTCCAAGATATTTTGTCCAGCTTTAACTCAGTATGGTATATGAATGCACTCTCTTTTCCAATAAAGAATGTAAAAAAACCTTGCATACCAACTCATTCTGCCTTTCATTCTTGATACTGTTGTATCATTACTGCCCCAATTCGTAGGATTTATACTTTCATTGGCTCGATATTTTGCTCAATTTTGTTCTTTCTGTGTCTGCAACTCAGCATTTACGCCTCCCAGCATCATACTACTGTTTATCATTAAAGATGAATATATAATTTATGTGAATGTGCTCTAATTTGGTGAGGTGCAATTTGCCAAGTTTCAGGAAAGGGTTACTGAGCTAGTTTTTTATGGTTTCATAAGGCCCAGGGATTTTAATCTCTGTAAGTAGAGGATTTTTTCAATCATATATTGGAACTCTTTTTTTCATCACTGCCTAGCATGTGCAACTGTGACCTTTGATGATAAGAAAATTATTGTACTCCTGAGAGTACACTACTTTTCAAACCTGAATTGACTATGTATCTGAATCTACTTAAACTGATGTAGATTGTATGTTTTATCGACAGGATTTTTTCCTGTCTAAATATCAACCTGGAAAAAGCAGGAGACTGCTTTTCTAAGAGAGTAAAGTTGATATCTACACCCAAAACACTTGCAATCTTAACAGCCAGTTCAAGCAAGAAATTTAGGTCCTTACTTGTTATAGTACTTTCTACTGCTTCTGTCATACTGAGAAGGCAATAGTGCCACTTTTGATTGCACTTCAGAAATGCATTACAATACTTAGGCAAAACCACAACTTCTTAGGTGATATAGGTTCTGTAGAAAAGATTATCCTTCCAGTCATGTTTATTGGTTTGTTCATTCAATTTATTAGAACTTGAATAAAAAGTCTGTCTTATCCTGCATAGTTTTCAATGGTTTGCATTTCACTTCAAACCACACTTCTAATTATTTAGTTTTCAAATATATACATCAATGTCCCAGATAATAGTTTTGTTTTCCAGACAGGAAACTTGATGCAACTGCCTAAAGAGTCTCAACATGGCTATCCAAGTATGAGATTGCAACAGCAGCATGTAGAGCCGCTCCTATTGGAAGAGCCTCTTCCTCCATCACAAAGTATGGTGAGTGCAATGGTACATCTGATTTCTGGGTCTCATTCATTATCCCAAGCACAAAAATTGTAGCAGGAACCTTCTGTGAGAAAAAGCTGAAATCCTCTGCTCCCATAATCCGTGGGAAAAGCTGCACATTGGGTTCACCAAGTAGGTTTTCTCCAACCTTCTTCACATGCTTATACAGTGCTTCATCGTTAACCATTACTGGGTAAGGAAGTGGCGTGCCTTCCTTAAAGTCGACCTCTGCAGTACACCGAGACACATCTGCTTGCATCTCTATAACCTGAATGTTGAACATGTTTATGCACAAATGTTAGCTACTGATTGAGTGGTAGTGATTGACATTGACGAAGGGCAAAGAGTGCATGTTTTTACCTCTTTGATTCTTTTCTGGATGAAGGAAAGACTCTCTGGGGTCAGGCTCCTAAAAGTTCCCCCAAATTTTACCATCTCTGGAATCACATTTTCTGCTTTACCTCCCTCTATGTAACCAACTGACACCACCTGTATGATTTTAAATGAATGGATCATATCTAGAATTTCAGTTAGCTAATGCTGTCTATGTACATTTGATTTATGAGATTGGAATTGTCCTGCATTGAGCTTGAATTTTATTGATGCCATTGACAGCACTCATTACTCTTCCTGGGTTGCAGTTATTTTTCAGGAACAGAAAAAGAAAGAAAGTTATACCCCTGAATCAAGAGGATCTGTCTGTCGCGCTATAATTTGTTGTAGAGCAAGAACAGCTGATGTTGCAGCAATAATTGGATCCCTGTTCAAGTGTGGCACCGCCCCATGTCCACCTTTCCCTGTAATAGTCGCTGTGAATAGTCCACCACCAGCAAGCAATGGACCAGGCCTCGAAGCAATGGCACCAGTGGGCACGTTTGGCACAACATGTAAGGCAAAGATTGCATTGATGTCATCAAGAGCACCATCTTGTAACATATGGTAAGCACCAGCATAACCCTCTTCTCCTGGCTAAAAAACAAGCTTCACAGTTCCCTTCATTGATAAACCATGATTAGCCGACATGTAGGGATGCAAATTGTATGCATTGTCGTTTCCTAAAACGTTACCTCCAATTCATCTGATTTGCTTTGAAGTAACTTAGCTGCTCCAAGTAGCATCGCTACATGAGAATCATGACCACATGCATGCATCTTGCCATCGATCTTGCTCCTGTACTCCCACTCTACTAATTCCTAGTAAGTGATAATGTAGATCTTGAGTTGGATAATGAAAATTAAACTCTATATTCAAGGCCTCTGATTTGGTCTATACTGTGAGGGAGTCAAGTGACAACTTTGGGAGAATCCATTGTGCATTTATGAATCTTGACCATTATCCGAGTTTGATCTATTTTCTAATTTCTCTTGCAGGGCTATATTGTCTACTGGTGATCTATACAAATACTAGTTATCGTAATTCAAGCAAAATTGACAAAAGTGAGAAAAAGAGGACCTGCAAAGGGAGGGCATCCATGTCAGCTCTGAGAGAGAACACAGGTTTTTGTCCGGATCCAATAGAAGCCACCACTCCGGTTTTGGCAACAGGCCACAAGTATTCGATCCCCATCAAATCGAGCTCAGGCCTGATCAGTTCACTTGTCCGGCTCCTGAAATCCGAGCTCCGGATACTGGTGAATTCTCCTCCTGAGCCCTCTCATCCACCCGAAGAACTCTGGCTCACTGGCCGACTGCAAGAGGTCACTATGTTGAGTCCCGAAAGCCAAAGATGGACACAGCAATAGCATTGAGAGCAAGAAGCAGTGGATGGTGGAAGCCATTTGAGTGATGCAGATTATGAACAATGATGAGGATGGCTTATACAAATTGGTTGATGAAGCAAGATTTGGTAATGCCGTCTCAGTTTGTATTTTATTGACATTTTGTCCGGTGGCACTCTTTGGCCGCCGGACGCAACTGGATGCTGTTTCCCATATATACCATCAACAGCTGTTTTAAGTTATATTTTTTCATTATCAGAACCCAACATTTGTGTTGGAAATAGCATTTCAGGAAAACAAGGATGTTGATGGTAAAGTGGACATGGATCATTTGTCAATTGAATAATGAAATTTGACTGTCTGGTCTTTGTATTTGAGGACTAATTGTCCAATATATATATATATATGTATGGGCTTTATCAGTGTGCTCTTTATCTTGGGCCTATAGGTCCAATTTCTATTGGGTTGAAATTTTTATATGAATATGGGTTTGAGGTTGAAAGTTATAATAACTTTAAAGTTAAATCTTATATTCGACAAAATTCTTACAGCCTATCATTTAGTATCCATGTCCTTGTGGAAATGGAAACCATATTTCCTATTATAGATATAACATATAAGAACCAAATTCAATGTGTCCCATCCATATATAACAATTTTAGAGTTTTTTTGTTTTTCAAATTATTTATTTATCTGTGTAGCAAAAGTCGACAAATATATGCAGGGCATAAGGCATTGCCGTGTGGCTCTATATAGTCCATTTCAAATGATTATTACCATCTTTCAAGTTTTTTCGATAGAGCCAAATAAGTCCATTTTTGTATATCTAAGGATTGTTTTACATCACTTTTCAAATTTCAAAGGATAAAAGTAGGTTCAAAGTATAATATATTATTTCTTATATTTCCATACACATGTATTATAATAAATAGCAAATATTGTCTACTTTATTACGATTGAGTTCAATATTGATAATTCATATCTAAAACAAATTTTTTACTGATCAACAAATTTTTACTTCAAGTTCAAACCGAATAACACACGAATAGTAGTAGTTTTCTAAGGTGACATGTCTATCTTTTTTGGATAAAGAATTAACTAGTTTAATTCAAATTTAATGAAGTTTGACTAACATCAAGTGGCAACAAACTCACATTTTCATGTATGATTTTTAATGGTCTCTCAAGTGCATTCTCTTAAAAAATGAAACTTATACGTCGATCTGAAATTGCGAATTGAACTACTAGGTCTAAACTATGGATTTTTTGAGCGGACACACAAACTTGCGGATAACATCTTTAAACAATTTTATTACATCTCTACGTCTTTTTTGTTGTTGTTGTTGTTGTTGTTGTTGTTGTTGTTGTTGAAAGATAAGTCTGTGTTGTTAACTGCATTGGAGTTAGACTATAGTTTACTAATGTATTTTGTTTGTATTATTAGCATGATTTCGCACTAGTAGCATGATCATGACTTTCAAATAATTTACACACTATAACAAAATGCAATATATTTTTTGAATTAAATTAAAGGGATAATCTTCTGTCCATTCTTGTTCTTTCGATACTCTTTATAAATGCATGCATATCCTAGAACTATCCAAATCCAACATTATCCTCCAAATTTTCCTTAATTTATCAGTGTTTGTTTCCGAGCATGGCAGCTTCAGCTCTCTCCAATCTTGGAAGAAGGTATAGCTCAGCACTTGCATTTTAAAACTAAACTTTCAGTTTTGGTAAAAATAAATAAAATTGTTTTGAAGGCTCGAAGGCAAGGTAGCTCTAATAACCGGCGGCGCGAGTGGAATCGGCGAGTGCACGGCCAGAATCTTCGCTCAACACGGCTCCAAAATAGTGATCGCCGACGTACAAGACGATCTGGGCCACTCCGTGACCCAAACCCTGGGCCCATCAACTTGATCCTACGTCCACTGCGACGTCACCGACGAGGCCCACGTCATCAAAGCCGTCGACAAGGCCGCGGCCGCCCACGGCAAGCTGGACATCATGTTCAACAACGCCGGCACAGCCGACGAGTGCAATCCACACATCGTCGACAACCTCAAGTCCGACTTCGAGCGCGTGATCTCACCGGAGTGTTCCTCGGGATCAAGCACGCGTCCCGGGTCATGGTTCCGGCCCGGAGCGGGACCATAATCTCGACGGCTAGCATTGTGGAGTGCTCTAGAACAGAAATGAAGCTAAATAAGGAAATCAAATGAAGAGCAGGGACACAATAGGGTTGCCTCAGCTCGAAAGCTTACAGGGCGATTCCATTTCAACAATATTCAAATAATCCAGGAATAATTCTGTAAGAACAATTACAGATGGAAAATTCAAGAACATAGAACCAGAGAGAATTGGTAGAAGAGAAATTCAGAGAACACCACACTCAACAACAAAAAACCCTCTCTCCTCCTGCTCTTCTCTTAATACTGGTATCTAGCTGGCGGACGCGTGGCCCAATCACTCCTTCGCGCTCTCGGTGCTCGAGCTCGCTCCGCGATTCCTGGATCTGGCTCAACTGATTCTGACAGAGCCGTTGGTGCCTTCATTCCCACGTCAGCGCTTGAGGAAGAAGACCCATTTGCTCGTACGATGTCGTTTCCACTTGAGTCATTAATCTCTTGATTCGGAACGGCGTCG
>JAYMTA010006598.1:0-10263 GCA_036897625.1 Pelargonium cotyledonis
TATAATAGCATAAAAATAGAAACAAGGCACTTATTTTGGGACAAAAAATTTAGACAAATAAGACACTCATTTTGAGACGGATGGAGTACTACATTTTAATCATGCATTAATCATTGTTTTTTTTAAAGAAAAACAAATGGTGGGAGCAACATTTGCTGAGAAAGGGGGTTGAAAAAGGACCTCTTAGTTTAGAAATTTTATGTGAGTTTGAATTTTGTAGAAAATAAGAATGGATCAGTAAATACATGCAAAAAAAAAAAAAAAAGTATATTAACTATACACGATCATGATGGAGTAAACAAAAATGCGCATAGAAATAAGGTTACACAGAGAAATTTGTGTGACTTCTACACTTGATCTTATACAAAAAGGCCGAGAAAAGTATGTGATTTCTATTCTATTACAGTTGAATGTTTTAGTGTAATTTATGTTACAAAGATACCGCTAGCTTTTAAAAAAAAATTATGTTACAAATGTTGATATTTATTGACAAATTAATATTTTTAAACGTATGCCTGGAAAAAAATTAGAGATCTCACCCAAAAAAATTGTTCCAAGTCATAAAATAGGTTCTTAAAGTATTTATTTACATAATTAAAGTATCTCACACAAAGTTGACAAAAGAAATCACATTTTTTTTTTATAAACAAGCGGTAACTTTTATTTATCACAATTCAAAAGCTAAAATAAAAGTACAAAAAGGAATCAACACATCAACTCAAGGCGAGTGATGGGTTAGCCGTCCATGAATTAAAATGAAGAGAACAACAAGAGCTATCAAAGCAAGAAAGCAACGAGTAACTAAAACTTTGGATACGAAGAATGGTATCCGAAACTTCCAAAAATCGCCCCCTGAAAATAAGGTCATTTCGAGCAAACCATATATGCCAAATAGTGAGATGACAAATCGAATCCCATACTCGTTGAGCCAGTTTGCTGCCTTGAAAACCCGACGACCATGAAACAATTAAAGAGAAGCAACTGGATGGCAATGGAGCATGCACTCCCCACCAATACAATACACCATACCAGACCTTACTTGCCCAAGAACAAGTGATCAACAAATGGTTGCAAGATTCCTCAAATAAATCACAAAAGCCACAAGTAGTAACAGAGTTTTGAGGCAATATACCACGGTGAACCAGAAAGGATTTGCATGGTACACATTCAAGAACTGCTAGCCACACAAAACATTGTACCTTAGGCGGGACTGCATGTTTCCATATAGCTTTGTGACAAACAAAACGGACGTGGGGCGACTGATTATAGAGAAGGTCAAAAGCACGCCGATTAGAGAATTTCCCCGTGGAGGAAAGAGACCAGACCAACCTGTCCGGAGAGGAGACAGAGACCGAGACGCCGACTAAAAGCTCCAGCAAGTCCCGCAACAAATCAGTCTCCCATACCCAGAGCCGCCTCCTGAACAGCGAAGCCGGTGAGGAGTGCAGCAAGGCTAAAGTGAAAGCCACTGAGCTTGATTTGAAAGAGCAAATCGAGTACAACCTTGCGAATTTCACCATCAATTTGCAATCCGAAACCCATAAATCTGACCAGAATTTAATGGAATGACCATTTCCCAAAACCCATCTCATCGCACCTTCACCGGCGACATCCAAAAAACCCGGCATGTTTCGCAAGCTTAAAATAGCTTCCATAACAGGAGAGAGATGAGTTGAACTAAGGCTTTCCAAAGACCATGAATCTGGATGCCAACAATACTTGGCGCAAATTAATTTTTTCCACAAAGAGTTCGGTTGCGTTGCGAAACGCCACCACCATTTCTCCAATAAACTCACGTTTGCCAAGTGTAACTGACGAATGCCCAGCCCTCCATGAACTCTTTTTTGAAGTTACAACATCCCAGCGAACTTTGCACAGCCCCCTACTAGCTGAAAGTGGAATCCAAAAAAATTTCCGCTCAATGGACTCAAATGTGGCTATTACCTTCTTCGGTGCTTTAAATAAAGACATATAAAAAAGTGGAAGCGATTGGAGGGCAGCCCGGATTAGAGTTAAACAACCACCTACAGAGATATACTTTGCTTGCCAAAGGGAAAGACGCTTGCGAAACTTCTCAATAATGCCCAACCATGAACTAACTCGACGGGGATTCGCCCCGAGTTGAAAGCCCAAATAGGAAAATGGGAGGGTCGAGACCGTGCAACCAAGCTGGTTAGCCAGCTGCTGAGCTCGGGAGTGGTCCAAATTTAGTCCAATGAGCCTTGATTTAGAATAATTGATGGACAACCCCGACGTCATCTCGAAACTATGCAGAACTGTTTTTAAGTTAATGATAGAATTCGCCGAACTAGAAAGATCCAAGAACAAGATGGTATCATCAGCAAATTGCAAATGCGAGACAACAAAGGACCCAATTTTAATACCGGCTAACCAACCCGTTTCTTCTGCCTGGGTGAGTAAGAGATGGAGGGCCTCTGCCACTATAATGAAGAGATAGAGCGACATTGGGCATCCTTGCTTAACACCTTGGCTAGAGACAAAATCATTCGACGGAGAGCCATTTACAAGAAACGAGATTGAAGACTCCAAACATGAACGGACCCAAAACAGAAATCGATCACCAAACCCCATATTAAGCATACAAGAATCAATAAAGCCCCAATCTAACCTGTCAAATGCCCGCTGAAAATCAAGTTTTAGGATGGCAGACGGAACACGACTCCTTTTAGCCGAATGGATAATCTCCCCAGCAATAAGAACACTATCTAGTATCTGTCGATCTTTAATAAAAGCGCTCTGAACATCGTTTATCAGATCACCCATGAAAGGCTTCATACGATTGGCTAAAATTTTTGAGATAATCTTGTATGGACACATCACCAAACTAATAGGCCTGAAGTCATTGAAACCTTGTGGTGAAGTTACTTTCGGGACCAAAGTTAGAAAAGCCGAATCCAAACCCTTACCAAGAGAGCCGGTGGCGAAGAAGCTCTGCACAAACGAGTATAAATCTGGAGAAATAATGTCCTAACACGACTGAAAAAATGTCATAGTATACCTATCAGGACCCGGCGCTTTCAAACCATCAAAACTGAAGACCACACCCCTAACTTGCTCCATAGAAATTGGTTTTTCAAGTTGATCCCGAGTAGAGTGAGAGACCGTTTTAAAAACAAGACTCTTAAGAGGAGGGCGGTCCGAGCCAGCTGAGGTTAGCCTATCTTTAAGGAAAGCATGAGCCAAAGACTTCATTATCTCCGGGTTCGAAACCCAATGTTCACCGTTTTGGACTCCAAAGATATGATTACGGGCTTGTCTTATGGATGCCAAGCGATGGAAGTAACCCGTGTTACGATCACCATCCGATAACCAAATAGCTTTAGACTTTTGCTTCCAGAAACTACTAAGACCACGCGATTGAACATGAAGTTCAGTAACCAAAGTGGCTCGGCGTTCGTGATCCAAAATTGATAAAGAGCCAAAATTAACCAACAAGTCAAACAAGTCAATGGCTTTCTCCAATTCAGAAACTTTGTGATCAAGGTGGCCAAAAATATTCAGATTCCATTCCCGCAAGGTTACTTTGAGTAGGCGAAGCTTTTACCACAACCGATAACACGGACGGCCTTCACAAGCAAAAGAATTCCAAGCTCTCAAAACCGTATCATAAAATGACTCATGACCGACCCAGCAATTAAAGAATTTAAATGAGCGGGGGCCCCAATCTACTTGTTGAACCTCAAGAAGGAGCAGGCAGTGATCCAAACACCCCCGGTGTAAACCGGACTGCGTTAAATTGCCCAAGCCGGTAGGCCAATTAGAAGAAATAAGAGTTGTATCAAGACGGCTTGCAACATCCAGACCATACCACGTGAATATACGACCTTGTAACGACAAATCTACCAACCCGCAAATGTCAATGAAGTCATTAAATGGGAGCATTGCACCAGAGTTGACAACACCACTGCTATGTTAATAGGCAAGCCTGATATAGTTAAAGTCACCAGCGACTATGCATGGGAGCTGGGAAGTCGAGATCAGAGAATGAATACGAGTCCAAAAAGTAACTTTATCAACGTCCGGGAGCGGAGCATACACATTGATAAGAAGGCAAGAGCAATTGAAAGGAGTCCAAAACCCTAAAATAGCAACAAACTTCGAGTCTACCACTGAGGAAGAAAAGGCAAAAACCGAGGCATCCCAAAGCGAAAGCACACCACCCGATCTTCCCGACGATGGGGAGAAGCAAAATTCCAGTGATGGGGAGTTCCAGAAGGACTTTGATTGAAATGAGGAGATCACTTGCATTTTAGTTTCCTGGACGAATACAATTGAAGGAGAAAATTTTTTGATTAAAAACCTGAGCCGGTCCCGTTCATGTTGGGCCAAAGCATCGCGAATGTTCCAAGAAATGAGGGCCATCCCAGTGCAACGACCCGAGAAGATGGGCGTCTAACGCCGCAAGACGGCTACCTCAAGAACGCGAAGCTGCTCGATAGCTGACTCTCTGTTGCCTGACACATTAACACCTAGTTCTTCACAAACATCCAACATAGCAATACCAGAATCTGATTGCAAAAAGGTAGTAGGGTGATCAACAATGCTTGGTGAGGAAAGGCACTGACACGGAAGAGATGAGCGCTTCTTTGTAATCGTGCGTCGGGGCAACGACAAGCTAAGAAGAAGAGGCTGCTTAAGCGCCTCCGAACGCGAAGCTGAGGGGTGTTGTAACCCTAACGCAGCATGAAACTCCTTTGACGTACGCTGCATGGGGACTGAAACAGTGGGAGAGGAATTCTGGGGTGAGTTGGGGTTATCAGGCTGGGCCTTGTCGGGCTTTCTAGTTGGGCCATTAACATCATTTTATAACTCAAAGTTAGCACTGTGATGAGAGTTCATAGAGGGGCTCACAGGCGGCTTAGGGTCAGAGGGATCAGGTGAGTGGGACATCGGAGCGACCGGAAGCGGTGGGAAATCGGAGCTCTCGGAGACTGCAACAGTAAAGAGCTTGCGACCAACTTTCAAATTAACCATCTAAAAAATCGGTGTTAACGAGGGAACATGCACCAAGAACACCATTTGATCAAGTGACAAACCCAGATCAACTATGGGATAGATAAAAATAAGCTCCCCATATAACTTTGCAATGCTCCGAACGAAGTTTACGTGCCAGGCTTGGCATGGGGTCCCCTTCACGGAAAGCCAACAATAACGCCCGCCCCTACGCTTCAAATGATCCCAGTCATAGAAAGAAATAAACCAACAGGATAGCCATGCCCATTGCGATTCGGCCATGGATTTAAATAAAAATTCATCAGAAAAACCCAGCATAAAGATCTGTCGTGCAAGAGGATGGATCGTAATTCCTACCGGACCCTCCATTTGCAGTGCTTTATGTAGAGAGTCTGTCGAGACTCAAGATCGGGATACATGCAAAATACTCCAACGAAGCCTTCCCATAAGAGAACGAGAAACAAAACCTAGACACTGCTGATTGGGACACGAGGCAGATACCAGTTTCTGGGTAGCTGGAAGGGGTTTGGACTGTGTGACAGGATGCGAGTTGCTGGCTTGGGAGACAGGGGGAATGTATTTCGGAGCAGCCTTCTGGTGATCATTTGAAATCGATCTGAGTCACCCAATTACCTATTTGACAAACAATTTGTAATCCAGAAGTGAGGTACCATCTAACAGACCCATTACCCTATCAGCATCCTCATAAGTTGCTAAAGAGACAAATCCAAATCGCCTACCAAATCTGTTAGGGTTTCTGGGAAGATAGCAGTGAACAACATCTGCGTGCCTGTCGAATATATCCCGAAGCCACTTAGGGTTTGTGCTAGGGGGAAGATTTCCCACATAAAGAGTATGAGTTTTATGAGATTTGAATTGTTGGGGGTTGGATCGCGATTGGGATAGCTGGGATGCTCGCTAGACACCACGGGAACATCCAGAACGGCGGCGGTCAGCTGCTGGGTGGCGGCTGTCAAACATGTATTTCAACTTAGTCATGGATAAAAATTATTAAAAACCCTTTAAAAAGAAATCACACTTATATATTTAACGAATTGAAACACATTCAAATATATATTTTAGGATTAACAAATTCATACTATGTATGTTAAAGTTGGTGAAAATGCGTTAGATGTTGTCACCTCATCAACTTTAACAATTTGAAACACTCTTATTGTTTCTAACCCAAATGTCTATTCATGTTCCATGAGTTACAAAAAAATAACTCAATAACTCAAAAAAAAAAAAAAGATAATAGTAATCACTATGGCAATCACTATTATGCTTTAAAAGTATAATGAGATACTAGACATTATATAGTAGTTTGAATCTCAAAGATTTCTTCACTTTTCCGATGTGAGATCTTTGTCAACTATATATACTTACTATTGACTCAATGTTTTTCATATTTTTTCGATGTGGGACAAAAAAAAATAATTTTTTGTTATTCTCAATACGTAACTTTTACTTTTTTTTGTTATTCTAAGAGATTAATTCTTTTATATCACTAATTCTTTGTATTACAAAAAGTTAAGATAAATAGTCATACTAAATCTATGATTCTTATTATATAAATCAAAAACTCAAATACATAAAAATTATATAAGTTCATATTATACAACTTTAGAGTCCAATATGAATGCATAGTATAGTACCATACAGTCACCTACTAATGATTACACTTCCAATAGCAAACAATCAAAGATTACTACTACCAAACAAAATACTTTTGTTGTACAAATATTAAAATATTCAACAAACTAAGATGAATTAAAAGGTAGTATAGAAATATCACTAGTGCTTAAAGGTTTGACATTAATGAAATACAAACGTAAATTATACATTGGACTTAAATTCATCACACGTCATGCTCAAGTTAATTTTTAAATGTTAAGTATGAATAAGATAAAACAATAATAGTAAATCTTCAAACCTAAACAATAAATCCCTTGAACTGACTTGAAACTCTACCACATCTAACTTCATAGATGTCTTTAGCAGAGATATATAGAATAAGATCAAAAAGTAAAATTCTTTGGAACCTCAAAGCATTAACCTTCAAAACTAACACACTCATTCTTTTTAAAATTCAATAGAATGAGACGTAGTTGAGTATTTAAATTGACATAAACTTTTGGATGTGAACATTCAGTTTAATATAAGAAATACACTATCTTTAGTATATCATGAATTTTTGTTGTTATTTTTCTCAATTTTAATAATATGAGTTTTATAATCCTAAGTGAATATGCAATAAACTATTAAAATTGAGTTTGAAAATAAATTCAAACTTTACATTGCTTCTTAATAGTATCTACTCTATTTGTATTATAATATTATACTATTCGTGCAACGCACGGGATGAAAAACTAGTTATATATTTAAACTTTATATGAGAAAAACACATGATTACGTTAGTCAATGACAATAAGAACTCGAAAACTAAAATATTAATAAAAAAAAATAGTGCTTAAATTATATTGAGAAATAGCTTAATTCTCAGTATAATTGTGCATCATTAATGGCGATTGCGTAATGCATAATAAAAAAGGAAAAGTAAATGTATTGTGCCGGAATTCTTGAAGAACGGGACGATAATAGAAGGCAATAATTAAAAAATCCGCAGACAAAAATTGAAGACGACAACTTCTCTCCATCTCCATGGCTACATGCAATTAATAAAAATGAGTAAAACACAGCAAAAACAATAATAAATAATTGGAGTAAACGGTGAACCTAACCCCATTAAAATGAAAGGTACGTACATACATTCCACAGCGTAATGGTGGCCACCTAAACCCTCTTTTTGAGGCCTTTTGATCCCTCTTTTCAGCTACAAACCAGCATTTTGTCTTCCAACTAATTAGCCCACAAGTGGAGTACGTACGTTCTCATAGTATTATTATTGGCTTAATTAACGAGATATTAATTTGTAGTCTAAAAGTAAAGATGTAAGCGGTGTTGTGTTGTGTTGTGTTATGTTATGATCAGTTGCAAGTGAAATTTAATGTTATTATATGTGTGTTATGTAAAAATGATGTGATGCTTGGACCTATTGTTGATATGTTGATGATGGCATCACCTTAAATCTAGCTAGAAGGTTGCCCTGCGGTGTATCATGCATGAAGATAGAGCCTTTCATGCGTACTTATCCAAAGGTGTAATATTGGGGGTTTGAGAGGTTAACAACTAGACATGCCTCATCTAGAGAGGTTTGAGGAGTCCATACATTTCAACGACTTAGAGATCTAGGTAATCTGATGTCTAGATTGGATTTTAGTCATAGGGGCGCATGCCCTAAGGTCGTATAATGCGTGTGTGATGACAAGTGTGTCTTGGAGGTGCGTGCGAGGCCACACGTGTCTTTGGTGCACACATGGAGAATCCTCGTACACTTACTAATTAGAGAATATTTATATTTATAAATCAAATGTTTTGATGCAAAGACGGATGATTGGGTGGTGAGGAAGTGGGACTCATCGGGAACTCATGGCTTATCCTTTGGGCATATCATAATTCAAAGTCGTTGGTTAGATTTTATTACCTCAATTTTCCATATAGGTGTAGAGTGGAACTTCTTCTCATTACAATGTTTTAGTGACTCATGTGTTGGATGCGTTGATACCTTGCAATCTTCCTGGATGCCGAGGTTTGACCTTGGTGGTTCTCCTTGTGACTAAGTTGCACGTATGTGCCTATGGAGATGTAAGGGTTTCTTTGAGATTAAGCACTACTCAAAGCCTCAGAGAGATGTATGAGGCTCTCATCGAGACTAAACACCATATGGGTGCCTTGGAGAGGAAGTAGGTTTATCTTGCGTATAAGAACCTTGTTTGAGCTTTTAAGAAATATATGACTCGTCTTGAAACTTAGGAGAAGTTTTCATAATCGAGAGCCGTATTTTCTGGGTTAGAGTATCGATTAGAAAACTGAAAATTCTTAAAATACTTCCATAAAAAAGTTTTGGACCAACACTAAGTTGAGCTTTTTACAAAAACTTCAAGTTCAAAGTTTTTCTAAATTTAGGTTTAAGTCAAGTAAACAGTAACAAAACATTTCATTGAACCATATCATATTTACATCCACCAAGTGTATATTTGGGCATAAATTCAAATTAAGTAATATGATATTTAATGTCATGCATTACTTGGGTAGCTCAGTTTGAATTAGGTTGACAAAAGAATCTAATAACAAAAGGATAAGATACAAGACTGACATACCAAATCCATACAATACAAATGGCAAGTTAAGCTACAAAAGCTTTTCAACTCTGTTTTCATGTTATACCGTTTTTCTCTTTGTATAGCATTTATTCACAAGATGCCACCAAATAATATATAGCTCAGATATTGAGATTTTGGACCACCTAGCTAATTTCAGATCATTTTTAGGCCTCTTGAATTGAATCACACATTCAATAGCTACAAGAAGCTTATTACTATTATACAAGTAGCTTATACATACCTATACATATGGTTCACTCAATTATTATTATATTGCTACATAAAATCCAACCCTACAGTCTTCAAAGTAAATTTTTTAATGTCCACCACTTGGTGTGGTTGGCTTCATTATTATTTATTTATTCACAAACTTAGTTATTTTTTGGACTTGTAAATGAGATTGTCATCACATGTTTCTTCAACATCATGATTACCAAATAATGAAAAGTTAAAATCCTCCCATTATCTATCAACTATAATGCAAAAAATGAGTAAACAATTAACAATAATATTTGGGTTTCTATTTGTTTTGTGGCTCAAAGAGTGCATCAAATTCTTGGGGATGATGACAATTGACTTGTAACTTAGTTCACCACTAAATTATATACTATAAGGTAAGGTTGAGACATCCATCAAATAAAATTAATATATATATTTTTAAAATGATAGAGATATCACCATTTTTTGTTAAACCAAGAACTATCTTAAGCTCTTAATATTAGTATTATATATTTTGTCGAATTTGATGTACTTGTGTAGCTTGTTTTTATATGAATGGTTCCATATGGATCCTATGTGGTGGTGGGATTGGGACAGAGACTCCAAGAAAATTAAAGATAATTAAACAAATAAGCTTTTTGATTTGTCTTTGCTCAACCGAGGATCCATCTTCTCTTCAACCATTGGATCTCAAATTAATCACTTTTATCAATGAACCATTTATTGTTGCTGTTCTCTGGGTGTTCCTAATCTCAATGTAATTTTGGTTTTGGTGATTCTAATACCCGTTGATTATGTTTGTTTGATCTTTAGGTTTATGGTTCAAATATATATATATATATATATA
>JAYMTA010006599.1:0-10262 GCA_036897625.1 Pelargonium cotyledonis
TATATATATATATATATATATATATAATCAATATTATCTAAGGCATACAATTTACAGTAAATTGTGTCAACACTTCCAAATTACAAACTGATACCTTTCTAATAGTTTCATCGTAGTTGCCTCATCCAATACATCCTTGCTGTCGCTGAGAAAAGCACGAAACTCTCTAATGACTGATTGGTATTCTGAATTACGATTCTCCAAAGCAGTGTCATCTTCCAAGAGCAGCCGATTTATCTAACAAATAGGAGTGCAATATCTGAAATTAGCTTTCAAATAGATAGACTAACGTCTTTATGTTTTTGAGTGAAGTGTAAAGCACTAAAGGATTATAGTTCAAAATGTAGCGAGGATATAAAAAATTCTTAATGACCAATAACATTAGAGACGTCTCAGGAGCTGCTTCCATGTATTGATAACCCATTTTATCAAGGCATTCCAAACCCAAAAACATCATCATTAATTTTACAGATTAAAGGTGGGGGGTCATTATATAAAAAAAATTCATTTCTTCTGTCTATCTTATTGGGGGTAAGACATGTAATTTACTTTAACAGATCAAAAACCTTCATGTCTACACCCATGATATAGAGCCATTTTCTTAACTTTTTCTCCAAAAAAATTCAACTAGTTTTCCCTAACAAATTTAGTCTTGACATGAAATTGGCATGTCAAATAACTGAAACAATAAGTATTAAAATGATCAGATATACGCTGCGGTTAGATGCCTCACATATCACATAAGCATCTTGGTTACTTTGTGGTGCTAATTAAAATTTAGATAAATGAACTTTATCTAGTATGGTACAAAGGAAAAGAGAGAGTAAGGATATAGTCAAGAAAGATACAAAACCTTGTCCAAGTACAATTCAGTTGTCCATGTGGAGATCATTGTTATTTGGCATTTATCATCCTTTGCGAGATTATCAAGCTTCCGTAATAAAAAGGTTCTCAAAGAATCCTGCAAACAAGCAAAGCAGTATACTAATTTGCACTTTCACATGTCCAGACACTGTATCAACAAAGCTCTATTGTAAGGTTTTTTTATTTTTTATTTTTTTATTCCTTTCTGCTTATGTATGCATCTTTTTGTTCAGCCATGACAGTGTTGTAAGTCACCTAGAATGCCATTGTTGAGCTAAATCCCATCCAACCCATAATTACTTTCAACATTGACGATTCTATATAGCTATCAATTACTAAAAGCCACAATCAAATAAACAATATGAATTTACTCCCAAAATGCTTATAACGAACACTGGATCAAGACTATTTAACAAGTGTCTTTGTTCAACAAAGTATGAAACTCATGAATATAGAATGACAAACAATGTGAAAGCTACTTCGATTACTCAAATTCTAGTTCTAGAACCATATCATTACAAAAATATATATTACATTTAAAAAAAGAAGAAAAAGAAAGACTGAACATTTAAGAATTAAGATTAATATGTTATCTGGTCAAACCTGGTAAAACTATTGTCCTTACCTGTTCGCTTACGCTAATAAACTTCAGACTGATCTCTTCAAACGACAATATGTAGTTGATCTGCAAAACTGCACCTTATCAGTTACAAAGTTATATCCTTCAATAAGAACCACTTTTCCATCTAACTACTACATTTCATTTCATGGGTCCACACATAGGACATATATAACCTGAATTATCAAGAAATATGTCTCCGTGTATAAGGACACCATTGCTGAACTCAAGATGGGAGTATAATGGTTGATAACGATTAGTAATATTGTATTTTATGATGAGTAATGTGGACATAGGAGACTTTTAATCCAAAATAGAGAACACTGCAGATATCATTCAAACCAATTTTATTTGGGACTTATTTGTGTTTCAATGAGTAAACATTATGGTGTGATCATTGAGTATAATAGTGTGTGCTTGTGAATTTGCACATTTAGTAGTACTGCAAAGCATAAGCTACATAAGCCAAAAGGTGTCATTTTAAATAAATTTAATTGCAGGTACTTGATGAGTTTTTCAAAAAATTGTCAGCCTCTATCAATTTCCAAAGTTTGATGATCTGGCAGTACCATTTTTCATTATTGTTTACAACAATAATAAATAAATAAAAATAAAAAACTTAGAATTTGAATGGGTGAACAATATAAGGGATGTCCCAACAAATCAAAAGTCCACTCACAATAACTCTATTGACATATTGGTGAAACCACAGGATCAAGAAAGGAAAATTTACTTTGGCATAGAAGGAAGCTGCTCTGAGAAAATCCTTGCAGGCATATGCTTCTTCGGCCTGCATCACATGCAACTTTTGTTACACACTGCGTAGATGATGGGATCCTACATGCTATTAGGGTTAGTTGAGTCATAAATCATATGATGAAAAACTATAGTAAAGGTCTAAAATTAGACCGACCATCACATTATTTTGACAAAGATAGATATGACCTGCATTAGGTACACTTGATCTCTTTGCAGCGGGTCTCGACAATTTGCTAAAGCTGCAGCATACTCCTTCATGTCCAGGTAAACCTTCCACATGTCTCGACCTTCATCATTAACAGACACCTGAAATGAGTTTCACTTTTTAAGTTCCGTAAAATTGGAAAAGGTCACGTAGTGCAATATGAATATAAAAAAAATGAAAAATAAATAACAAGATCAAACCTGAAAGATAGAGTTTTGGTCATATGCATAGAACAACCCGGCAGAGGCATCACTACATAATCCAATGATACCACTTGAAACTGACTCGGATGTTTGATCAAACTGGAGTTCCTCGATGATTTGTTCACTAATTCTGTTTACTACCTACAGAATTTACAGTTAACATAGATATAGTCAGATTCAAAAACCTTCCGGACAGTGAGCATCCACAAAAATTGTTCAGGAAATATTATGTCAGTGTCTTAACAAACATACCTTAACCTTATTCCCGATAAGAAGCAAAAAGTGGAATTCAGATACTGCCAAGGAACTAGGTTTAACTGCTTCAGAACCTTCAGATAATTTTGAATAGCTCAGAAGAGCCTTGTTCTCCACAAAGTTTTCATCTCCATTTGGGGAACTGTTGAAGTAATGTCAGTTCACTAGAGTGAGAAAAGATTTTATAAGACATCACAAGTCCAACCAACATACGGTATCAAGAAGATAACAAGCTTATGTTTTAAAAAGATAGCCACACAAGTGTGAGTTAAAGTGATATACAGACTCAAAACAGGAAGAGAAAGTCAAGAACGGTAAACTGTACCTATGCTGTGCTCCAAAGTTTAGGCCGCCGTGATATATTCCTGCTCCAGAAAGCCATGCAAAATGTACAGCTCTTCTTTGCTTAATAAAGAAGAGCAGTTCACTGAAAGATGACAAAAATAGCAGCCTATTAGAAGCTTGTGAAAAACTATAGCAATAGAAACTTGCGGTCAATTATGAAAGTTACAAGCAGAAATATTTGGCTATAAGAAACACAATACTAATTTTAACTCAATTAAACAAATTCCAGCCTTTGCTAAAGAAATAAAAATATCTATATAAAAAACTAGAATATACTATTAATATTAAACCAATGTACTTGCCTGTTCGGTATTTCACCGGGAAGTTCCATGAAATGCACTGCACGATCCAAATAACTGGCAAAAACAGTCTAGAAATGTGTAACAATCAATATGCATTATGTTAAAATGAGAAGTCATCAAAAGTAGGAGTGAAAAGGTTATTAGTCCCAGCATATTCAAGTCACCACAAGAGATTCTAGCATTAAAGAATCCAGGAAGACGTGCAAAGAGATGAGGAAGATTCCAACGTATGTGCACAACAAATAGACTTGCATGACTAATTCGCTATTCTTAGATCAAAACGGTAAGGAGCATGCCATCAACACCAAAATCACTATTAAATGGCATTCAGCCACATTTCAACAATTTCAGAGGACAGACTCTCAATGGGCGAATATGACAATGTCCAAACTACATAATTTTACGAGTACATCATTCCGCTAGCATAGAGCTTATTCCCAGGTAGAAGAGACGCAACAGCTTTTGCTCCATAGTTGAACTTGAACCCACATCTACAAACATGATTTCCAATAGACTACAAGCCAGACATAGCAGCATCATAAAATATACAAAACTAAAATAGTACAACATAATCTAATTTAAATTCTGATTGAGAGGACATCATTCTGTCAGTACATATATGAAATGGAGTAGGAACTACCCGACTATTTTACAGACAAAATAAGATCATGTGCGTCAATAAACTGAATAAAGATATCAATATGTATGCATTTGAATTAGTTTTCCAGCTTTATTAATAATCTAAGGTGCAATAACTCCTAATATGCAGTTACTTAAACTTACATCCAGTGATCCAATTCCAGTAAAGGAATAAAGTCTTGTAGGAGTTACAGCCATTAAATAATATCTTGTTCCATTGCTCAGGCTAGCTGTTTCCATCTGTACAGAAAATAAAACCAAGATGACCATTGCTTTAAAGAAAACTGTACAATAACAAAAAATTATCAACAACAAAACTATAGCTTCAATCATATCTAATTTAGTGTTTTACGTAACAGTGTCCCTTCTCAAATCATCTATCTGAACAGTCCATAACTTATGAAAAACTACCACAATCTTATCAAATCAAGTTTCAAATTACTGATCATGAATCTCCAAACAGAGAAACCCATAGCCAAGATGAACCAACCAGATATTTTATGCGCAAGCAAATAGAAATACATGCAATAGAACCATTACATAAAAAGGTGGGGTTAGAGTACCTGCAAACCCATAAAAGCTTCTGGAAGTTCAGTTAATTCAAATAGAAACTTGACATACTTCTCCCTTTTGTCCTTCTCATCCACAGCAATCTCATGAAGTTGGCCATTTTCTGTACCGAGAATGACTTCTTTTGTAGATGCTGCATTTAAATTATAACAGTAAAACACAATTAGTGTGAACAAAACACATTAAGTTTCTATGAAACAAGCAATGGAAAGAGAAATGCAAGATTACCTTCTGTTATCTGCTGTCTGTTCCAGGCAACAGCATTCACAACTAGGCCTTTCAGTTTGCTTAAAACTCGGGGCTTGCTCCACTTTGCATGAGTGTAGTATGTCTCAGCACCTCCATTGCCAACAACAGTAGCAATACAGTGGCTCCCTCCAGGATCGACAAAAACTCTGTGGATGGATTGCTCCCCATTTCGACCCACAGATAGATCAATATCTATACTTCATAACAATAAAGATAGATGAGGTATCTTTTCATACTATATATCAATGAATGAGCTAAACATTACCAAGTTCATTTTTTGATAATAGCAAGATTTGTCAATTCAAAATACATATTCAAGTACTACTCAACTCTTAGTTTGACTGGTTTATCATGTTAGATCTGCATCTTAGATTCTTGACTGATAAACAACACCAATAGACAAACACATAAAATTGATACTGAACACCACATGTTCACTAACTGAGCTCAGAACTCCATGTATAACTTACTATCCAAATCTAATTAATTATGGAACACAAGGTACAATTACAAGTGTCTGGCCATATGTTCAATATTATGAGTGAAAATCAACAGTACTGACATTGTATAATGCCTACTAGGCAGAACATACCATAAGAATCTCCAACTCCGAAATCATGTCTGATAACCCACCCTTTGCTAGTCCCAAGGACAATGACATCATTCCCAGCAGCCATGCAAGTTATAACTCCTCGGCCCTTAGCCGCATATCTTTCTAGAAGATCTACAGAGAAAACCTGCCTCCCCAAATCCATCTTTGAATACAAAAATCTCAATCCTAAAAATCAACAAAGTGGCATGAATTCAACAGTCAAAAGAAAATTTCCACATAATTATAAAGCAATTGTATTAATATAATAGACAAAATGAGTCAACTTTCATCATACTTTTTTGTCCAGAATGAATGTCACTTTCGTTTGGTTAGTTCATAATGCATGAATTTAACAACGGTATCCCTAAATTAGAACACTTTGAGTTCGTTACAACATTTCCATTGGTAAAATAGAGCCCTGAATATAGTTTTAGGCTTGTCCGACAATGTTCATATGACTTACTACTTGGCGTCCAACTCTATCAAATTTATCCTTAACTTTTTACAAATAAAAATACTAAATTGGAAACTCATTTTGGGGGCGGAGTAATAATAATCACAATGCTTGAACTGAGACATCAAATTCCAACACAGAATTAAAAGTTCAAACATCAATCAGCAAATCTTTCTCCAGTTCATCGATCAAATACCAAAATTCGGAGCATATATGTAAAAAAAAAATCACAGAAATATAAAGGAAGAGGATAAAGATTAAAGATAAACATGCAAAATTTACAACAACAAAAAACTGAGAAATCGGACAAAGTAAGAGAGTGGCGTGGACCTCGCAGTAGCTGCTGCCCTCAACGATAGACAGCGATGAGAAGGTGCGGTAGCAGGCGAGGGAGGATGGACGGCGACGATGGCCTGGCGATCTGCATCAATCAGAGAGGAAGAGCCAAGTATGATACAGAAGCATCAGAGAGGAAAAAAAAAAAAAAAAAAGGAAAGTTATTTGTTTCTTTTCCACCCACCCGCATATACAGAAGACCCGACCCGGATTCGCTAATCTACAGCAATTGCTCGTAGAATCGAAATAGCTGCACCATATCGGACCTCCCTTTCGTTCCCCAAACCTACTCTCTCAGAATTTACAGTTACAGGTCGTTTTCCTTTTCTCTTCGAACTTTTTGTGAATCGCTAAGCTCCGTTCAATCTATATTCTGATCTCTCTTAGCCACCACACTTGTCAGTGTCTTTCGTTCGACCCAAGGAAGTGTTCAGAGGAGAGAGCAAGAAATGGCAAGCCAAGCAGCTAGCTTTTTCGACGGCAACATGAAGGCATTGCTCTTTATCATCCTTTCCTGCCTTTTATTTTCTCTATCTCCATCGACCCATATGTACTTGGATCCTGAAACTCAATTCACGAACGGTCGTTAATTAGCTAAACTGCTAGGACGCCAAGTGTTTGTGAAATATACTGACTGAAAGTTTGGGTTTTTATCTTTTAAAATCATGTTTTGAGTGCTTGTGATTGCATAGCAATTTTAGTATAGTTTGTAATTCAATTATGAATAGGTGGGTTGTATTTTAGTTGTTCTTCAGGGTTCATGTGGTGCAGTTGGATGTGATTATTAGGTTCTGACTTATGAGCATGAAATCAATCCATTTATTGATTTGAGTGAATAGTGGATTAAGCAAAATTCGTTTTTCTTTGTGATGAATGTTGGATTTTGAGTTTTGTTAATAGTCTGTGGTCATAGCTAATTCTGAGTGACTGATTCAGACTCCCTTCCTCCTCGCTCCTGTATCTACAGACAGCCACCTAGAGTTTGTAGTTTTGTAGCATAGCTTTTCAATTTGTGACTTGATACCCAAATGATAACTGAACTTCGACCTTTGATATTTATGCAGAAAGCACTTTCTGGTCTTAGGTGTAAAAATTTGGATGGTCTGCGGTGGAGAGTATATGGTGCCAAAGGTCAGGTTGTATGCTATTCTTTATGCTGCTATTATATTTGATAAAGTCTTGGGATACTATTTTGTTTTTAATTTCATCATCTGAATTGAATGAAAACCTTAATGCAAAAACAATGTTTAGCTGCTGAACTATACTTGATAGCACTGTGTTTGTCTGATGTTAGATCAGTGGATGTTTTTGTTTCATTATGACATTGTGGTGCCACCTATTATCTGACCCGTTATATTTAAACATAATTGGATCGACACCACTATGTCTATTCGCTATTATAATCTCTTATAATAGTGAATTGGAAAGCCTTGATACCACCATCAAGGCTAACAAATCTTCAGATTTAAGTGCTTAAATGTAGTGCCAACATATTCAATAATAATAACATATCGTACCCAACAATAATACCTGATATATGTTGATTTAAACTGCCCATCATTCAGCTGTACATGAGTGGTAGCAATGTCACAATCTTTGGCATGTGCAATAGTTATAGGCTCAGCTGAAATTTATATATAGCGGTGAGAAAGAGTGTAGCTAGTTTGCTTGATTAGATCTGTCACCTGTGCCTAGGACAGATCAAACCAGTTTCAGGCTGTGCAGCTGTACACTTGTGTTGGTACAAACAAACTATTGTGTGCTGTATTTGATTTCTTTACCAGACTAGAACCAACTTTTTTCAGAAATCTTGCATTTCCTTATATTCAAGCAAGACTAGTGGACCATTGTAGGAGGTAACTGGGACGCCTTTTTTTCTTTTCTTTTTTCATGGCATATGATTGCTGAAATCTAACCCAATTACCTAATCCTCTTATGATAGTCTTACTAACCCATCTATCATTCACTTCAGTAACCCCACCATAAGGGTTTTAGGGGTTGGATTTCAGCAATCATATGCCAAGAAAAAAAGGGCGGCCCGGTTGCATCCTTCAAAGGTGCACTAGTCTTGCTTGAATATAAGGAAATGCAAGCTTTCTGAACAAAGTTGGTTATAGTTTTGTTAGGACTTAGGAACTCATATACAGCACGCACTAGTTAGTACCAACCCAATTGTCCAACTCACAAAATGAAACTGGTTTGGTCTGTCCCAAGTTCACCTGATTAGTCATCACCCATTGTTTATGTATTGTATTACATCCATCCTACTGGTTTGAAGGATCATTGTATGTTAGTTGCAACTATCAGTTGTTTGAGATGCATTGTTATGATCTTGTAATTGATGATTATACTTCTAATACAGAATTCTATCACATCCATCCCAGTTGGTTTGCCTTGCTTTGCCATTTTAGGCAAATTGATTGGCAATTATCAATCACTTGTGACAGAGGCCTCTTCTGATGAAGAGGAGGTGACAGATGAATCCTTGAAAGGAATTCTTTCCACAAAGGAAATTTCTCCAGAGCTTATTGGGGGAATTGATGTTGCTCACAGTGATAAATTCTGCAGATTTGGAAACCTTTCTGGTGCCGCTAAGTTATTGCAAACAGCATGTGAAAGAAAAGACATTGAACTCTCCACTCAAGTTTTCAAAAATCTATTGCTGTCTCATGAATATGTGAGCAGTTCTACTTATTTTAATTTTGCCAAGACTTTTGCAGAGACAGATGATAGCGCCAAGCTACTCAGATTTGTCAAAGAAGTGTCAGAGCTGACATATCCAAGAAATGTAACTATCATAAACAGAATCATCTTTGCCTTTGCTAAATGTGGGCAGACTGTGAAGGCTCTTCTTTTATTTGATCAGATTAAATGCTTGAAATGTGAACCAGATCTGATCACATATAATACTGTTTTAGATATCTTGGGCCGTGCTGGACGTGTGGATGAAATGCTTCGTAAGTTTTCCTTGATGAAGGAAGCTGGTATTCTCCCGGATATAATTACTTATAATACATTGCTAAACAACTTGTGCAAGGTAGGGAGATCAGATATGTGCTTACTATTTGTGAAGGAGATGGGTGAGAGAGGAATCCACCTAGATTTACTTACTTATACTGCATTGATTGGGAGCTTTGGTCGATCTGGGCATGTTGAAGAATCGCTAAGGCTCTTTGAAGAGATGGAGCTGAGGCAAATTCGTCCGTCAAAGTATATTTACCGGTCATTAATTAATAGCTTAAGGAAGATGGGGAAGGTGGAGGTTGCAATGGCCTTGACAAAGAAGTTGAATTCCAGTCTTACAAATCTTGATGATCCAAAGGATTTCAAGAGGAAAAACACGTAGCCAAACATGTTTAAAACTACTCTTCCGTCCCAAAATAAGTTTCATTGATACATTTGAGAAAAATTAAGGAAAATTTAGTTAATGTTGTGTATATATATTTTTTTAGTTAATGTTGGAAATCACTCCTGCTCAGTGTTGCTCAAAACTATGGATGCTGACTAGCTCTGCTCATGTGAGAATTTCATTAAGAGTATTAAGTGTAAATGTAAGTGCATCATCATTTTGTATAATGCTTCTGATGTTAGTTCCTTGGATTCATAAATACAATTTTATTTTAGATTTGATTGGCTCTTGTTTTAAGTTTAGTTGGAAGGTAGCAATACAAACATGACATATCCAAGTTTGGCAAACACAAGAAAAAGTGGTGCAGTGTGTATTTCAACATTTGTTTGCCACAAACACTAGTTCAGTATGAGTCCATATCCTGTTGAATAGCTGTAATTTTGCAATCTGAATGTTATTTCGACAAAAGGGATTCGTTTAACGGGTTATATATATATAAATATATATATATATATTCCCAT
>JAYMTA010006600.1:0-10262 GCA_036897625.1 Pelargonium cotyledonis
GAGGATCGTGGTGACCGGTGGGGCCGGGTTCGTCGGGAGCCACCTGGTGGACCGCCTGATTGCTCGAGGGGACAGCGTGATCGTGGTGGACAATTTCTTCACCGGGAGGAAGGAGAATCTGGTGCACCATTTCGGGAATCCGCTGTTCGAGCTCATCAGGCACGACGTGGTGGAGCCGATTCTGCTGGAGGTGGACCAGATCTACCACCTGGCGTGCCCCGCCTCGCCGGTGCACTACAAGTACAATCCGGTGAAGACCATCAAGACCAACGTCATGGGCACCCTCAACATGCTTGGGCTCGCCAAGAGAGTCAATGCTCGCTTTTTGCTCACCAGCACCAGCGAGGTGTACGGGGACCCGCTCCAGCATCCCCAGGTCGAGACTTATTGGGGCAATGTCAATCCCATCGGTACAGTGATGTGACGTTCATATCGACAATATTGTTTTGTTTAATGTAACATATGATATCGGTTATTAATTAAATGACATTGTTAGGCGTTCGTAGCTGCTACGACGAGGGGAAGCGAACGGCGGAGACCTTGACCATGGACTACCACAGAGGACTTGGCATTGAGGTTTGTATATAAATTCCTCATTGTTGTATGAGATTGGTATTGAATTTGATGAGTTGCGAACTTGAATTTTCAGGTTAGAATTGCTCGGATTTTCAACACTTATGGACCTCGCATGTGTCTTGATGATGGTCGTGTTGTTAGCAATTTTGTGGCTCAGGTTGGTTTTCACACTTTCTTAAAGTTATTATTACTTAAATTTAGTTATGATTTTGAGAGTCGGAATCACCTATACATAGAGGAATTGACTCACATCTGTTTTATCTTCTTATGTGAAAATTGCGCGTGCAGGCCTTGAGGAAAGAGGCCATGACTGTATATGGCGATGGGAAGCAAACCAGGAGTTTCCAATACGTGTCCGATCTGGTAAGTTTCTAAATATACATTAAATTAGTAAAAAAAATGTGTTCAAGTTGTTAAGTTTTGTAATTTTTCTTTTAAACTGATTACAGGTGGAGGGTTTAATGAGGCTGATGGAAGGAGAACACGTGGGTCCATTCAATCTGGGCAACCCTGGCGAGTTCACGATGCTTGAACTTGCCAAGGTTGTCCAAGAAACAATAGATCCTAAAGCAAGAATCGAGTTCAGGCCCAACACCGAGGACGACCCGCACAAGAGGAAACCGGACATTTCCAAGGCTACGGAACTTCTTGGTTGGGAACCCGTTGTCCCTCTCCGTAAAGGTCTTCCAATGATGGTTTCGGACTTCCGGCAACGAATTTTTGGCGCCGAACAAAAGGATTCCGGCGCAGCCGCTGCTTAATTTTGTTTCTTGCATTATTGCATACCACAAATCAATACAGAGATTTAAGCTAGTAGTAACAAGTCATGTGTAGGTACATAGTTTAAATTTTATTTCATTTAAGGTTTGATAGAATAAGAGAATTAATTGTTCCTATATTTTCTGTCCCTTTATCCTCATAGAATAATAATAAAAGGAATGGCTTGACAAGAAATCTACATATTTTCCATTTAATCCAATCTTCCCAATTTGCAGCAGCAAATACAGTGTAAGTCTACAGACTACAACTATTACCATATAAACCACTTTGTGTATTGCAAAATATATATGCTATGTTTTGCCAAAAACAAAAACAAAATGGCAAAACTTTAAATACAAGTTGATGCCTTGGAAGTTCGCTGGTTTGTTCCGAGCATGACTACTATTACGGTAACATCGTCGTGATATTTCCTCCTCCTACCTGCCGGAACATTCATCAGTTCCTCCATACTGAAACCTGCAAATTCCAAAGATTTTTATGCTTATTTTAACAAACGGTTTAGGACATTCAAACTTTAGGAAGTTAGTTGATTCGAAAAAATGTTTAGGCAGCTGCGTGAAAAGGCTTAAAGTTTAGGTTCTTTGGTTAATTTCATGTCTTGCTCGAACATATTGGCAGATGATATGTTAAACAAATAAACTTAGTATGCTAGATTATCATCTTTTTTCTAGGGGACTTGCCTATCAAATTCATTCACTGCGGATTTTTATACTTTAATTTGTTAATGAAATCAATCTTTCCTATACTTTATACAAAAATGACGATTATATTTTGCTACAAAATGTTGCTAATGAATTGGTGCAACATATAGGAATGGAATCATAAGTTTTTCATAAGCCACAGAATTAAGAGTTTACCTGCACAATCCGCTGCTCTCATCACAAGCTGCTCTAGCAAAAACTTTGCCGGATCACCAGAAGGAGTGCTCAAAATAAAAGTATGCACAAGATTCACTGCCTCTTCGTTGCTGAAGAAGTCGAATAAACCATCACTTGCAACTATGACAAAGTGGTCAGATTTTGAGATCGTATGTACATTGAGTGATGGCTCAGTGGAGATATATGGAGGGCTTTGAAGGTTCTGGACTCGAAGAATACCCATCAATGCATCATTTAAATTTCTCTGCAGAAAAAGAAAAGGTATAACAATTTAATTACCATATGAAGGAAAGAAACATTTAGACAAATGCTATAAATGGATTATATAGGACGTAACAAAGGTAACGGGCACCACATCTGTTAGTCCCATGAAGAAGATTCATTCTACGTGATAACATTTTGAACAGTGATTTCCTGGAAAGAAAACATAGTAACCACCTACCTTCTTCAGGTAACCAACTCCAAAAGCACGCGTGACCTTCAACTTTCCTTTCACTCTTCCAGATACAATAGTCATGGGATCATCGGGGTGATCTGATATAAGTTGAGTTCTTTCAGCTTCATTTTCAAGAGTATGACTATGAGTGAGCTGAATAGCTTCCAGCTTCTTATTCCAACTTTTACGGTCCTCTTCCTTGTTTGTTGCTAATACAGCTCTACTGTCGCCTAAATTAAGTGTGTACAGATTCTGCCCATGAAGAAGTACAATTAGGACACAAGATCCAACAGAAACTAAATCAGGGCGGTCTTCCATCTCCTGTTCAACCATATACAAGAAATCATTCTCTGCCTGACTAAGAGCACGCTGGAGACTATCTAGCACTCCTTGCTTCACCTTATCGTTTGGACTATTCCTGGTGAGATTGTCGTTGATCGGATCTTTGCTACTGGTTCTTAAAGGATTCTTTTGCGTGTGATAAACATTACTGTCTTCTAACATGTGTCGATGCAACCCACTTGAATCCAAAATATGAAAATCTCTGGCGTTATCATGCTTTGAATCTCTATCTAATATATTGAAACAAGATAGGATGGTTTCATATAATGTCCCAGCCAGAAAGTCAGCTGCATCTCTTCCATTGAAGCCATCATATATTGCACAAAATAGCCACCCATTTTCTTCAGAACAAACAGCTTGAACTCTGTCTTCACCAGCAGCTCCACCTGCCACTTGTACTTCCATAGAATTAAGAAACCCTTTACTATTAGAAGGAGAGCTCATGGATGCCAATAGACAAGAATCGTATTCAGATGGATCACTTGGAGTGGATGGACTGCAGCTTAAATTTGACATAGTACTTTGGAGAGATGAGGATAACATGTCCAACCTTGAAATAGATGGAGAAGATGGAATCTTGCGAAAAGATTTAGGTGAGTCCCAACTAGGAAGTATTTCGGCCCCTATAACACCATTGCAAATATTTGTATTTGCCAATGTGGCATTGGCACTTAAGGCCGCACCAGATAAACAAGAGAAACTGCTGGTCCTTTGGATTCCTTTTCTAGGTACCATTTCGTATCCCGGTTGACCCTCACAAGAGCCACTTGAGGAGATAGCTTGGCTTCCATTGCATTGATAACCAAAACTCACTTTTATTTCTCCTTCAGGATTACTCATAGTTCCTTCTGTCATGATCAGTTGCTGATAGAACACAGAAAATTTCCATTGTTATTATAGGAAACAGCAAAATTTTATTAGCATGACATGATATATATACATAATGATAGAGAACTTGGAAGTGAATACTGAATGTCTGTAACAATATATCATCAATCAAGTACATATCAGTATGATAGAATTCACAGTTCACACCAACAGATAGCAAGAATCGCTGATTACTCCATAAACACACACACACACAAACTTATACTGGAGGTCCTGGTTCCAAGGCAACAATGTTTTTTTTGTGTATATGGTGTTGTTTTGGAACAGCAACAATATGAACAAGCATACCCATTCTTTTGATGAAATTCTACAACCATCTAGTGATTGTCAAATGTCTATATCCATTGTAACTTCATAATGTACCGTTGAAAGAATCGAAGGAGAACTGAACACTAAGCCTAGAATGACAAAACAACAAGCATATAGTAACATTAACACATTTGACAACCTAACTACTATATATTGTCAGTTGAGCTGCAAGCCCAGGTTTTATTCATGCAAACTAGTGACGATACTTCTCACCACAAAAGTTTTTGTTCACATAATACACATAAGATTCTCTACTCAAAGTTCTAACATAAAGTGTAAACACACCTACTCTTAAATACACAATACATCACGCAAAAAAGAAATCCATAAAATGCAGTTAATACTGTAGTGGAACAAGCTATTATTGCGAAAATCGTGACGAAACACACAAGCCCCTAAGTTCGGAAGTAATAGTTAGAGTACAGAACTAGAATTGGGCTCTAAACATGGTATCAGAGCATGTTTAACGTGGCAATCAAACGTTAGAATCACCAGCACCCCCAGATAAAATAATTAAGTTATTCTTCTTCTATAATCTCTATATCTCTTCAAGCCACAACGGTCCTCAGTCCAAGTGCAAAGCTACAATGGACTGAACATAATAGAGTATAAAAACTACAATTCAGCTCTCATCTCCCAGTTCAATTTCTTACTCAAACCAGTCCTCTAACAATAATTACTAAATAATCTATAACCTGAACCAATGAAGTGCAAACAAAAAGATGAGTAATTTTCAACAACATAGAAGTTTCAGTTCTTATTAATTAGGTATGAAGACCCAAGATTAAAAATTATATTTTTATGATGAGAAAAGCATCAATACCTTCAAAACACAATAAAACGAAGAACAGAACTCAAAGAATGAAGTAGAACATAGCTACCCAGTTCATGAAACTCACAAAATCAGTGGTTACGAGAACAAAGTGAGCATTAGAAGCAAAACCCACCTCACCTTTTTGATGGTGAACAGGGAGGAAGTGAATAAGAGGCAAAGCAAAGAGCAGATCTAAAGAGGGAAATGTGGTGGAGAGAGTGAAAGAAAGATGGATGGTTGAGAAGGGTCTGTGCCAGGAATTTCAATTTGTTTGGTTCACGATACGTTGTTGTATGGATTCAAAAATACGAATACTACCGGTAATGCCGTTTTCTATTTGACGACAATCTACTTGTATTTCACACACTGGTTTTTAATATTTTATTCAAAGGTTGAACCGGTCCAGTTTACTTACAGCCGGAGGTGACAATTTCTTTCAACTGGTTGATTCATGCATGAACTCATTGTCTTATGCGATTTTTTTGGCCCAATTCAATGAGGAGAGAACACACATAAATTACATTTTTGTTTTGCCCTCATAAAATGTAGATTGAGTCGGCCGATTATACTATGTTATGTTGACATGTGAAATACTACATGTTGTTCTTATGATAAGATCGACTGGATATAGTATGATATAGCAGTTTAATCTTCTAAACTTGTTTTGTATTTTAGTTTTAGCCTAAAAGTAAGGAAATGGTTGCTTTGAACCCTTTAATTATTTAAAAAAAAAAGTTATTGACCCACTTAACTTGTTATAACGCGTTATCACATTCCACGTGAGCAAAAATGTCATGTCATCAGGCCCTGATAGCACAAGGAACCCTAATAAATGGCTAAACAAAAACAAAATAAGTCCATGGAGGAAATACTAATTAACCCTAAAATTAATGATTCAGTAATTATGTCATGGGTTAGAACAAACTCTAGTGACGAGAGAGAATATTCAAACCAATGATACGAGAGATTGAGAGAGAAGAAGATCAAACAAATGAAGGAGTGTGAGTGAGTTAAGGTTCACTTAGAGATTATTTATAGATAAGAGTTTGGAGAAGCACTTTAGTCGGTGGTCAAGTTATAATTGTTTTGAGGTTTTCAGATTGTCGTCTGTCTTTTAGCCTTAACGACATATGACTTTGGACCCATTAATTTCAACAGGCAATGGTAGCGAGTCCTAAGCGAGCTGTCTCCAAGTGCGGACAACGAGTTAGCAGGTTTTCAGATATTCTTTCGCACACCCCTGTCTGTGGAAGGTATGTAGAGGAACCAAACAAGCACCAAGAGACACATAGTAAAGAAAATCCTCAAAGGTACTGTACTCTACCATGAGTGCAAGGGATGTAATAAATGCTAGTGTGCTTGGGAAGACTTAAAAAAAAGTTGCATGGCATTTACTAGGGCTCACCAAATAGCAACCCATCCCCTCCTTGAGCCCCCAAAACCGCACTTTCTTTTCATCTTTTTTCTCTACTCTCTCCTCCTCCACTTCTTTAATCTTTTTCACCCAAAAAAGCAACCCATCTGTCCAAGGAATCAACACCCAACAACAACATGTCCACCAAAACCCCCATTTTTCCGATGCCGGAGCCCCAACACTTCAGCGACTACGGCTTCGACCCACAAATCGACTACTTCCAGGTACTCGAAGAAGCTCGCAACCACAAGCGCGAGACTTCGTCTCTTTCCCTGAGATCCATTGACTCTCTGCAGAAACCCATTTTCAAGCTCCGAAAACCCATCACGAAAGACGAGTTCAGGAGCCACAAGAAGAAGCAGTGGTGGAGAAACGCCCTCCTGTTCTTCAAACGGAAGTGGGTGGCTCCGACCCACCACCACAACCGCCGCCGCGAGGAGGACGTTCACGACGCCCGGGCCCGAGCCTTCCGGGCGTCGGTGTCGGGGCCGGTGTACATTACGGAGAGCAGAAGCGGGTCCAGCACGCCGTGCAGGAGCCGGCGAGAGTCGGGGCCGCTGGCCGGAACCCTGACGCCGAGGAGGAGAGGGGAGCTGGAGGTGCCGTATCTGAGCCTCAGGGAGCTGAATATGGAGCAGCTGCAGCAGCAGAGAGTGTCTACTTCAGCTACCATGCCCATATATTTGGTTACTTGATGATTTGATTTAAGTTTAGATTTAGAAATTAACAGAACCCAGTTTGTGTAGGTTGTTTTTAGAGATGGGTTCTAATTATCTGCCATTGTTGCTGACCAAGAACTAGAATTAGAGGAAGAGAGGTGTTCGATGATTTTTTTGATAGATTTCCATTTCCTCCTCCTCTTGTTTGTGTTGAATCAATATTTTATGGATTGCTGTAGCTAATGAAATCTGAGTTTGACTGAAGCCTAGTGGTCATTCAAGTTGCTAGCTACTTTATTGCATGTACGACCAGCTTTTTTTAGGGTGCTTGTATAAAAATCCATCCCATTAGAGACAAATCTACAGTATTTTAAATTTGGAATACGAGAACTTGTATAGAATTGCATGTGAGTTGGGTTGGAAATTGGTACTCTCATCTTCCACCTAAAGATGAGGTATTTATACTAGTCAAACCAAGTAATGTGGTGTCATGTGATTGTTTGGTGGAAATGTGGGATTCGTATTGAGCTTATGGCTTACCCCCCTGGGCGTTCGATCTCTTCCCGGATTTTTGTTCGGGCTTTAATCAAATATATGTGGACTGTGGAGGATTACTTGAGTTCCTAGGAGTGTATACTAGGTTAGCTAGACATTTTAGAGACTTGAGAAACATGCATTTTGGCTTTAGCTGCGCTTTCGAGCGTGGGGTACGTGGGCTCGACAGATCTCTCGAGCAACAAGACACGCATGCGTAACTTTTTTTTATGAGCTCGATAGCCCTCTTCTTGGGAGATTGTGCCTTAAGCAAGCATGCTTTGGTTGGCCTTTTTCTTAGGTGACCTTGCCTTTGGCGAGCTCGTCTTGGGCAACGTCGACCTTGAGAATGTGAGACTTTAGAGGCTTTAGGTAGGTGAAAGTTTCACCGTGAAACTTAAGAGTTCTTAATTAAGGTGGTGGGATTTGGAAAAAGCTTGAAGAGGTGAAGCTCGAGATGCCTTGAGAGGGTAATGCTTGAGGATCCTAAGGCAAACCAATCCACTACACCATATTGTTAATTTGTTTCATTGTAGTTTCTAATTTTGCCTCAAGAACTTTAAGTCCGTTGCTGCAGATTATCGTTCAATGCATCACTTGGGTCATCCTCTATGTCTTCTATGTGTTGCTTCGTCCAACCCTTCCACTCATGTCGTCGTTTTGTGATCTTTTTATTGTGATGGAGTGGTTCAGTCCGTACACATGCAAGTCATTAAGTGATTGAGTTGATTTATGAAAGTTTAAGCTCCCATGCATTGTTTTCCGAGGTGTCTCATAAATATATATATTTGTGCAGCTAAATGAATATCTCATCACTTTTAATGCTAGAGGGTCTTAGTCTTCCTTAATTCACGTGAAACATGATTTGTAAGTGAATACCAAGATATATAGTATTATTTTTGTAGTTAGTAATATTTTTGTATATATAGGTGTATTAGACGCTTAATTGATTACGATGACATAAAAAAAGAGTCAAACAAGATAGATGTTTGACAAGATTAATGTAGAGGTGTGTAGTCTTAAATTTTTGATGCGTAGTTGTGAAATCTTGTTATATTGAAAAGATAATATCAATTTAAAGAGCATGTATTTATGGTGAGTGTGACATGACCAAGAGGTAGAGAGCTACAGCGATCATACCCCAATGTAATAAGACAAATGTAATGGGATATGCTGCCCATATCCACTATGGATAGGAGGAGAGTTCAACTCAACAACACAATCGTTTACTCTGATCTGTCGATTTTTATTTCCAAACCGAATCAAACTATAGAATGTGTTGATTTAATCGTATTTACGAAATTTAATATAAAAATTGGTCGGATTGAAATATTAGATGCAGCAAATTCATATCGAAATTGGTGGTTAATATTATTGCCATTGTTCTTTCCCCAAATCCAATCAGCTTTTCATCAAAATAGGACCATTCATTCCAGTGGGAAAAGAAAAACGACTGGTCGATGAAAAGTACATCGAGGAAAAATATGTGGGACTAGAGTTGGAGTTAGCCCATTCGAAGAGGAATGGGCATACATACATACATATATATATCGGAAAAATACGGATTACTACCCATTTTTTATGTTCCAAAACACATTACTACACTTTTCGATTTCCATAACATTTTACTACACATTTCTAATGTCCCAAAACACATAACTACATATTTTAGTTTCAATAACATATTACTACTATATATGATGTTCTAAAACACATAACTACATTTTCTTTTATTTCCATAACTTTTTGCCACACATAAGATGTCTTAAAACATATAACTACATTTTATTTCATAATATTTAAACCTCATATGTTTTCAATTTCTTAGTAAATCATGGATTTTGATGAAAAAAAATCATTAATCATATCTCATTATGTAGTTTACACATGATATCTATTACTCTTAAAATTTCAATACACTCTTAACAAGTTAACTCAAATGTAATTCTAATTATTATTTATCTTTCCAATTTTTCTGTAATATTTTGGATTCCTTTATCATATTTATGAGATCATGATTAAAAATGAATGAAATCATTCATTGAAATTCATGATTTATGAATGAGGTTAAAATGTTATGAAAAAAATGTATTAATTTATTTTGGAACAACACAAGTGAGTAATGAAATTTTATGGAAATAAAAAATTGTAGTTATTTGTTTTAGAATATCATAGAGGGTAGTAAAATGTTATGGAAACTAAAAAAATGTAGTAATGTGCTTTGAAACATTAGAGGTGGGTAGTAAAATGTTAAAAAAGTTGAAAAGTGTAGTCATGTGTTTTGGGACATCATAGATGGGTAGTAATTCGTAACTACCGCTATATATATAGAAAATGAAATATGAGCCAACATTTTTTTGGCTGAGCCTAAGTCAAGTCAATGAGGTGATGACATCTTAATTAGTTTCCCTCATACCCACCCAAGTGAATTGGTGGGAGCGGAGCGACCCGCTCGTATCCAAGTATTTTAATGAAGTGACATCACCTCATTAGTGGCTTAGCCTAAGCCAAAAATTAATTGGCTTAGGCTCCCCTTTCCCTATATATATAGGGTTAAATTTATCAATAATCCTCCAACTATACACCTTAATCACATATGATCCTCTAACTTTATTTTTAATCACAAATGATC